>JARQOC010000004.1:539686082-539792675 GCA_033576535.1 Allobates femoralis
TCCCACAGGACAACCCCATCAGGATTACCACTGAAGAAGAAAATGTAGGAGTTAGGGGATGGTCACCCCCGATAGCACACACTGGAGGAACTCTGGCCACCCCGAGAGGCCATTCAGGCTCTCTGGCCCCTCTGGGCTTAACTCCAGTTGGCTGGCCCCCATGGTCAGGCCAGGCTAGCAGCCGACACTCCATCCTCTCCATTTCCGCCTCCTGCTCTTACTCTTTGACATCCTCTGTGGGGGTGACCCAATTGACCCCACCCTATACCATCCCTTACAGCCCTTTACTTTCATGATGGTGACACCTTACTTAGAGGGTGTGGAGTCAGGAAGGCAGATTATCCCGCTCAAGAGTGGACCTGTTCACATAGCAGTGACCAGTGCCCTCTTCGGCTATGAACAAATACTCCCCATCTGAAAGAAGTCCACTACCTGGCCCCAGGTACATTGCTCCTTAAAGCTGGCCCATTAAGTATCACGCACGGACTAGCGTGTGTCCAAGAAATACTATGTGACAGTGGTGCACAGATTAATGGTTGTCCCACGCACAATACGAAACACAAGGGAACACCAGGGACACAATAGCAATGATGGGCTCTGTCAGTAGGGAACAAGGGAAGGGATACCTCTTGCACTCACATGCGGATCACATATATGGGCATCTCCTGCTCCTCTCCAGGATGCTCCAGTAGCTGCTAAGCACTTTCAGCCCCTGGAGTTGTGAGTAAAATCATCTACTCCAGAGCAGGCATATCTTGGGATAGATTCATGTTTGGACTGAAAGCACACATTAGCACAGTGTTGCTCCTCTGTACAGCAATCCCAAGATGGTGCCAGCCTCCATGGTGACACGTCTTACCTTTGCCCGGGATCGCACCTCTTCTAGCGCCAGGACCCAATCGCTTAGGGGATATTATTGTTTGCCTAATTTTGCTGCTTTAAGCTCCTCATTAATCCCTCCATGGGGTGGGCTACAGAAGGCACCTAACTTACACATCCCTATCCCACATGGAAGACTTGGGCTTGTAGTTGGGGGTATTGAAGCCTGACATATTTGAAGGAGAAATAGGAAAACAAAAATAGTTTTTTCAGCTCACCAATTCATCTGGAATGTTAAATAAGGCTAGTGGTCAATGCACAGACAGGTCCAAGGACCAATTCCCAGGTGAGGGATGCAGCAACATAACATGAAAACAAGGAATTTTCAAAAAATAGGCCAGCAAAAAATAAAGTTACATAGTCCTCTTCATATAAAAATAGGAAAACCTTATTAATGCATATTAAAAGAGGTTAAAATTGCAGTCCTACTTGTTACCAGCAAAAAATGCTTACTCATAGCCTAGACATGTATAAGGTGAACAACTCTATATACACACACACACACGTGCCTAGAATACAGTAAAACAACTGACTTCACCTATGATTAATAACACACTTGTGCACATGCAAAAAAAAATCTCTCTTCTAAACATATGGAAAGAAAAGAAAAAAAAGAATTGCATATTTTTAAGGAGTGATTTATGAGTGTGAACGGATCTATAAGACCATGTATGTTAAGCATGTAATGGAAATGTGCTATTTTTATTTGAATTAATAGCAGATAAGTATAGAAGAGGTGTCCTCGCAAGCAGCTGACCCTCTGCAATAATAAAGGTTTTCTCCCCAAAAAAATTAAAAGTGTTCTTAAAGGGATTTTTATAGGAGTTTTTAAAGTTCCTGGAGTTCACAACTGCCTGCACATCTGGCGCTCTCCAAAGTTTCACAGCCTTCTGATGTTCCAACACCTGGAAACTTGAGGAAACTTAAGAATTCTCTTTTAAAAGTCCATTAAATTGTCAAGGTTGAAAGCTCCTGGTAGACCCGATGGCTGTGAACAGGTAACCTATAGGTTACCAGAGATCTCAGCCAACGGGTCTTCCAGTGATCGTTTTGGTCCCAAAACTTAAAGAAATGTTTTAGTGCCATTGTAAGCTTCTGAACAGGTACCACACAGAGCCGAGTGTGCAGACTTTTTAGCAAAGTGTTTCTAATTCCAAATCCGAATCGGCTAGGTTCATGCCGAACTTGAAATTGGAGAACCTTGGTCGGAAAAGTTTGCTCATCACTAATTGTCATATATAAAATAGTTGTTTCCCCCCAAATATTTAATATTAAAATTAGAACAATCTTTTGATAATTGTTTCGATTTATATCAGGAGAAAAAGGGCACCAAAACTGATTCACAAACCCTGTTTCAGCAGAGCCTTTCGTTAATGTCCATTATAGATGCAAAATTCCCATATGGTGCTCAATCCAAAGATCAAGTAAGATGAATAACAAGGAAAAAAGAGATGGCACTCACCGGGATGAATTGCTGCAGTGCTTTATTGAAAGGTTCATTAGAACATCGTGCGGGGAGGGGTTGCCTGAACAGACGACGGCACCATTTTGCGCACTTGTTGCCCTTCAACAGGTCAAAGGCCTTTGACTCGTTGAAGCGCAACAAGTGCGCGAAACGGTGCCGTCGTCTGTTCAGGCAACCCCTCCCTGCACGATGTTCTAATGAACCTTTCAATAAAGCACTGCAACAATTCATTTCAGTGAGTGCCATCTCTTTTTTCCTTGTTTTTGATAAATGTTTACCAGCAACTATTTTTCATTTAATTTATGAAATTTCTCATGAATGTTACAGAAAAGCAAAACAAACAAATGTATGTCCTCAATAAATGTTGGTTACATACACAGAATAAAAAGCCTTCTGAAAAAAAAAACATTCTTTGCATTTCTTCAGAATCACCCTCATGGATGCTTGGGAAATTACTTAAGCACCTTTGAAAATGGACTGCAAAACATCTCCAGGATTATCACAAAGAATGTTGAAGAAATCTCTATCATCGAACACATTACAAACTGTACAAAGTTGCTGAAAGAGAAATGTCATAAATTAAAGGTAAGTTGATGGTCAAGTATACACATAACGTAATCTCATCATATTGTATATTGTGTATTATTTCGCAAGTGCAGTGGTGCCTGCAACAAAGCTCTCAGAACATGTTCATCAATGTCAAATTCATCACAAACCTGGCCAATTCAGATTCGGCGTCGGGAACCCGAACATTTTGCTAACAGTTGGGGAACTTGGATTTTTTGGTAACTGTTTGGATGAAAAAAGGCATTACTGCATTTGCAGCAATGCTATTTTTCTACCTTTTGACTGGCTAGGGTAGCGGGTGGGACATGTTTGATTAGGGGAGGGAGTGGGGAGAGGTCAGAGGAGCGTCAGAGTCCATATTTCTTTCTCTTACCGTGTGGCTGTTCTTGTAGATAATCAAGGTGCAGATATCATCCACAACATTGAGTCACAAGGGTTTATGTCATTGGCTGGCTAAGGCTGGGGTCACAGTAGCATTTTTCACATGCGTTTTTGGAGACCTGCGTTTTAAAAAACGCGTGTAAAAAACGCACCCATAGGCCCCCATGTTAAAAAACGCATGCCCTAATAGCCAAAAAGCATGTGTGACAGTCCCATGCGTTTTTGGAGCTTTTCCAAAAACGCATGCGTTTTTTTAATATGGGGCCTTATGGGAAACACATGCAAAAACGCATGTACAATTAGTGCCATTCAAAAACGCATGCGTTTCCCATAGGAGCCCATGTTAAAAAAACGCATGCATTTTTTTAACATGGGCTCCTATGGGAAACGCATGCGTTTTTGAATGGCACTAAAAGTTACTAATGTACCATGCGTTTTTGCATGCGTTTTCCATAGAGGCCCATGTTATAAAAACGCATGCGTCACACGTCACACGTCACACGTCACACGTCACAAGCATGCGTCACATGTCACACTGCTAGCCCCGCCCCTTTCATGACGCGGCCGCCCTCACAACACTGGATGAAGCCCAGAGGGGGCGGCCATAATGAATGAGGGGGCGGAGGCTGCAGCAAACAGCCCCGCCCATGGATTTACAAGAACACTGCCTACGAGAACATGTAAGTATGAGCTTACATGTATACTGTATTAAATCGTTATGGGCACATATACAGGAATCACTATACAAGAGGGGTGCAGGCACCCCTGTATAGTGATACGGGGGGCGGGAGTTTTGGGGACTTGCACGGAGCTCGGAGGAGCCCGTGCCATTGGGGAAATTATAGTAGAAGCCCACCGGAGTGGGCGGCTGGTCTCTAGGGGGTCTAAGCCCCCTAGAGACCTCAAACATTACTTTAGTTAGTAAATTTAACTCTTTTATAGTCATAGGACAGTTTGCTTATCCCGGCAATAGCCGGGATCAGCAAACTATGCAGTTGCCGGATGGCTCAGGATTACACATCCTGAGCCATCCGGTTACTGCAGTGCGGTATACTGCACACATTTTTGTAAAAAAATGTGTGTGCCCGGCATTGCGTTCACTGCATCCGGATCCGGATGCGGTGAATGCAATTCTTGTTTTAAATGTGACCCTAGCCATTGTTACATCTCTGTTCTCAAATAGGTTTTTTTGGCCTCAAACAATTGATTGCCAAATCTTTGCAGTTATTTTAACTGTCATTTTTTGGCCTCAAACAAGTAATTGCAAATCTTTGTAATTCCCCTAACAGGCCCTTTTTGGCCTCAAACAAGCCATTGCCAATTTTTGTGGTTTCCCTAACAGGCCTTTTTTGGCGTCAAACAAGTCATTGGCAAATCTTTAGTTCACCTAACAGGTCTTTTCTTGTCTCAAACAAGTGATTGCCAAATCTTTGTTCTCAAATAAGCTTGTTTGGGCTCAAATAAATCATTGTCGAACCTCCATTCTCATATACATTTTTTTGGCCTCAAACAAGGCATTATCAAACCTCTTTTCTCAAATAGAGGCATATTTGGCCTCAAACAAGTAATTTCCATTTTTTTGTCTGTTCTTAAATGGGGCCATATTTGGCCTCAAATAAGTGATTGCCAAATCATTGTGTTTCCCCTAACATGCCATTTTTGGCCTCAAACAAGTGATTGTTAAATATTTGTGGTTCCTCAAACAGGCCTTTTTTAGCCTCTAACAAGTCATTGCCAAATCTTTGTGGTTCCCCTAAAAGGCCTTTTCTTCTCTCAAACAATTGATTTCCAAATCTTTGTGGTTCCCCTAGCATGCCTTTTTTCATCTGAAACAAGTTATTGTCAAATCTCATTTCTTCTCAAATATGCTTTTTTGGCCTCATATGAGTCATTGTGAAATCTCTGTCCTCAAATATGCTTTTTTGCCTAAAACAAGTCATTGTCAAATCTCTGTTCTCAAATAGGCTGTTTTGGTCTCAAAAAAGTATTTGTCAAATCTGTGTGCATTAAACAAGAGGGGGAAATCCTGAGGTCTTGGTGGAAAGGGGAATAGGTGTGGTGTTAATGGGGAATAGTCTTTGTGTACAAAGTATACACAGGTCATGTAAAAGATACCATTTCCACCTACATATCCTAAAGCTTAAAGCTTGAAATTCACCATCTCTATTTTGTTGGCCATGGACATACTGCCTTTCCCTTGTTGGATACAGATGGTTTCCAAAAACTGATGGTGATGGCAATTGTGTATCGCCACAAGGGCTCGGGGTATTCAATAACTGGGCTGGTCTCTCTAGATCACGGTAGCTGTAGCCCTGGCGATCATTGAAAAAGGGAAGAAAAAATGGGGGAAAAGGAAGAAAAAGAGAAAATAATAAAAGACAGTTTGTGATGCCAGCCGAGATTGTTATAACAACTAGGTGGCCAGCACTGCATATCTAGCCTCCAGGGTTAGGTGGAATAGCAGTGTGATGGAATACCTCACTCTGCTGAGGCAGACCCTGGAGGTGTAGAGGATGAATGACGATGGTAGTAGTCAGAGGAGCAGAGGGGAAGTGTACAGTGACATAAGGCACAGCAGTTAGTCTCCTTGGTTCTTTACCTTTTGCTGTAGGTTACGTACATCCAGGATGCATGGAGAACAAGGGATGCAGTTTAGCCAGTCTGACATGAGATGGAAGTGCACTGAGATACAGGCTGATTTGCTGCTAAGGGAAAAAAAGAAAAAGAAAAAAACCTCTTTATATCTGATTCTCTAGCGAGTGTGACCGCGAGCTTTGTGTGACAGAGCGCAAGTGCGACAGAAGTAAGTGTGTGACTTGTGATTCAGTGACTTTGGATTCAGGGAGTTTGGAAGGGAGGACTTACTGAATTGCTGGTTGTATTTTATTAATACTTTGCATTTCTTTTTACTTATCATTTCTGTCTGGTGCAATCCCCATTAGGAAATGAGCTCCATGATTGGCAATGCCATCCAGTGTACATCTTGCCACATGTATGCATTCCTTGACCAGCCGGCCGAGGGTGCATACTGCTGTGTGAGATGTGAGTACGTTGTGCATTTGGAAGCCCAGATACTGGATCTAAATGAACGACTGACAACGCTGAGATCCATAGACAATATGGAAAGGAGTCTGCTGCTCACTGAACAGCTGCTCAATGGGATAGATGTGGGGGAGGATGGTAGTATGGAGCTGCAGGACCGTGAGGTAGCCAGCTGGGTGACAGTTAGAAGGCGGGGTAGAGGGAAGGGTGCCAGGGAGGCTAGCCCTGATCTGGCACACCCCAAAAAATTTGCTATGTTGGCAGATGAGGGGGGTGTGAGTTCAGGGATAGCACTGCTGCAGCAGGGCATGACCTCTGAAAGCCAGAGGAGTGTCTGCTCCAGTAAGGGGGAAAACAGGAGAGTAGGGCAGGCCAGACAGGTGCTGGTAGTGGGGGACTCAATTATTAGGGGAATAGATAGGGCAATCTGTCACAAAGACAGGGATCGTCGAACAGTGTGCTGCCTACCTGGCGCTCGAGTCCGGAACATCGCTGATCGGGTTGACAGATTACTGGGAGGGGCTGGTGAGGACCCAGCGGTCATAGTGCACATTGGCACAAATGACAAAGTTAGAGGTAGGTGGAAGGTCCTTAAAGATGATTTCAGGGAATTAGGCTGCAAGCTTAAGGCAAGGACCTCCAAGGTAGTATTCTCTGAAATACTGCCTGTACCACGTGCCACACCAGAGAGGCAACGGGAGATTAGGGAGATAAATAAGTGGCTCAGGAATTGGTGTAGGAAGGAGGGGTTTGGGTTCCTGGAGAACTGGGCCGACTTCTCTGTTGGCTACAGGTTCTATGCTAGGGACGGGCTGCACCTCAATGGGGAGGGTGCAGCTGTGCTGGGGGAGAAAATGGCTAGAAGGTTGGAGGAGTGTTTAAACTAGGGATTGGGGTGGAGGGTATTCATTGTATAGGAGGGGAAGATAGTGTAAACAGTAACCTGGGCACAAGTAATAAAATTGGGGGTGGCATGGGGGGTGGGGTTAGAACAGTCAATCTAGTAGGAAGGAATAGAGGTAAAGAGAGATGCATAAAGTGCATGTTCACTAATGCCAGAAGCCTCACCAACAAAATGGAGGAATTAGAATTGATTTTGTTGGAAAATAATTATGACATGGTGGGGATTTCGGAGACTTGGCTGGACGAGAGCCATGACTGGGCTGTTAATTTACAGGGCTATTGTCTGTTTAGAAATGACCGTACAAATAGGCGAGGAGGAGGTGTATGTTTATACGTAAAATCATCCGTAAAACCCATCCTGCATGATAATATAGGTGAATCTAATGGAAATGTAGAGTCTCTGTGGGTGGAGATAAGGGGAGGGGGAAAAAATAATAAATTACTGATAGGGGTTTGTTATAAGTCCCCAACAATAATGGAAGTGGAGGAGAATATCCTCATAAAGCAAATAGATGAAGCAGCGTCTCAGGGAGAAGTTATTATTATGGGGGACTTCAACTACCCTGAAATACATTGGGGATCAGAAACCTGCAGTTCCAGCAAAGGTAATAAGTTTTTGAAAACTATAAGAGACAATTACCTTTCACAACTGGTTCAGGACCCAACAAGAAGGGGGGCACTGCTGGACCTAATATTAACCAACAGGCCAGACCGCATATCAAATATACGGGTTGGAGGTCACTTGGGTAATAGTGATCATAACTTAATAAGCTTTCAAGTATCCTTTACTAAGACGTGTAGTAGAGGGGCCACAAGGACACTAAACTTCAGGAAGGCAAATTTCCAACGGTTGAGAGATGATCTTAGTGCAATAAACTGGGACGATGTCCTGAGACATAAAAGTACACAACACAAATGGGAGATGTTTATTAGCATCCTGAATAGGACCTGTGCACAATATATACCCTATGGGAATAAGCATGCTAGAAATAGGAGCAAACCACTATGGCTAAATAAAGCGGTAAGAAGTGCAATATGTGACAAAAAGAAAGCATTTAGGGAATTAAAGCAAGTAGGTAGTGATGAAGCATTAAATAAATACAGAAAATTAAATAACATTTGTAAAAAGCAAATCAAGGCAGCAAAGATTGAGACAGAGAGACTCATTGCCAGAGAAAGTAAAAAGAATCCCAAAATATTTTTTAACTACATAAATAGTAAGAAACTAAAAAATGATGGTGTTGGCCCCTTTAAAAATAGTCTGGGTGAAATGGTGGATGAGGATGAGGAAAAAGCAAATATGCTAAATGACTTTTTTTCAACAGTATTTACACAAGAAAATCCCATGACAGACAATATGATCAGTGATAACAAAAATTCTCAATTAAACGTCACCTGCTTAACCCAAGAGGAAGTACGGCATCGTCTAAAAATCACTAAAATTGACAAATCCCCGGGCCCAGATGGGATACACCCCAGAGTGCTGCAGGAATTAAGTACTGTCATAGATAGACCATTATTTTTAATATTTAAAGATTCCATAATAACAGGGTCTGTACCACAGGACTGGCGTATAGCAAATGTGGTGCCAATATTCAAAAAGGGGACAAAAACTGAACTTGGAAATTATAGGCCAGTAAGCTTAACCTCTACTGTGGGTAAAATCCTAGAGGGTTTTCTAAGAGATGCTATACTGGAGTATCTGAAGAAAAATAACCTCATGACCCATTATCAACATGGTTTTACGAGGGACCGTTCCTGTCAAACTAATCTAATAAGGTTCTATGAAGAAGTAAGTTCTGGACTGGACCAAGGAAATGCAGTGGATGTGGTGTATATGGACTTTTCAAAAGCTTTTGATACGGTGCCACACAAAAGGTTGATACATAAAATGAGGGCAATGGGGATAGGGGAAAATATGTGTAAGTGGGTTAAGAACTGGCTTAGTGATAGGAAACAAAGGGTGGTTATTAATGGAACACACTCAGAATGGGTCACAGTTAACAGTGGGGTACCACAGGGGTCAGTGTTGGGCCCGCTTCTATTTAATATATTTATTAATGACCTTGTAGGGGGCATACAGAGTAGAATCTCAATATTTGCAGATGACACTAAACTCTGCAGGGTAATCAATACAGAGGAGGACAATTTTATATTACAGGAGGATTTATGTAAACTAGAAGCTTGGGCTGCTAAATAGCAAATGCGCTCTAATGGGGATAAATGTAAAGTCATGCACTTGGGCAGAGGAAACAAAAGGTATAATTATGTGCTTAATTGTAAAACACTGGGCAAAACTGTCACTGAAAAAGACCTGGGTGTATGGGTAGATGACAAACTCACATTTAGTGGCCAGTGTCAGGCAGCTGCTGCAAAGGCAAATAAAATAATGGGATGTATTAAAAGAGGCATAGATGCTCATGAGGAGAACATAATTTTACCTCTATACAAGTCACTAGTGCGACCACACTTAGAATACTGTGTACAATTCTGGTCTCCGGTGTATAAGAAAGACATAGCTGAACTAGAGCGGGTCCAGAGAAGAGCGACAAAAGTCATTAGAGGACTGAGGGGTCTGCAATACCAAGACAGGTTATTAAACTTGGGGTTATTTAGCTTGGAAAAACGAAGGCTTAGGGGTGATCTTATAATAATGTATAAATATATGAGGGGGCAGTACAGAGACCTTTCTAATGATCTCTTTACTCTTAGGCCTGAGACTGGGACAAGGGGGCATCCTCTACGTCTGGAGGGAAGAAGGTTTAATCATAATCACAGACGCGGATTCTTTACTGTAAGAGCAGTGAGACTATGGAACTCTCTGCCACATGATGTTGTAATGAGTGAGTCACTACTAACATTTAAGAAGGGCCTGGATGCCTTTCTTGAAAACTATAATATTACCAGTTATATATACTAGATTCTTTGATAGGGCGTTGATCCAGGAAATTAGTCTGATTGCCGTATCTGGAGTCAGGAAGGAATTTTTTCCCCCAATGTGGAGATTAGTGTTGCCACATGGGTTTTTTTTTGCCTTCCTCTGGATCAACATGTTAGGCTATGGGTTGAACTAGATGGACTTAAAGTCTTCCTTCAACCTTAAAAACTATGTTACTATGTTACTATGGAACCCACCCTGCTAAGGGAAAGGATTTACAGTACCTTCCTGCTGTTTTCTATCAGTTATAGAGTTCAGTGGTCTGTGAACCGTCCTGTACTCCCTCTGCTCTGCTCTCTCAGGTTTTTTATTAAAGATTTTAGCAATTTAAAACAAAAACATTCAATTGTAACATGTAAATGTAAACATTTCAGGTTATATTATGTCTTTAGATGTAAAAGCAACATACTCATTTTCCCCCAATATGTTTAAAAAAATGAAAGAAGAGAGAAATCAGGGAAAAAGAAAAAGGGGAAACAAGAGAGTAGGTGATAGGAAGAATGGGATAAAGAAGAGAGAAAAGAGGGAAAAAGTAAGATCAAGTATTCGTTCCTCCTTACACTCTGATCTCTCTAAAGAGGGAGGAGTTAAGAAAAGAGTCCAAATGGAAACATCTTTGAGCTGTGTCTTCCAGTTCTTTTTGGGTGTGGGCGATCAAAGTTTACATATGTCTGGCCAGGTCCACCTCCTGAAACCAGTCTTCTAGCATTGGTGAAATAGTTTGCTTCCACAGTCTAGGAAAAATTGTCTTAGCCGCTTGCAGTAGGTTTCTTAAAAGGGTTTTTTTATACACAGATTTTGGAAGAGAGGTCATATATAATAGGACCGCCTCTGAGGTATGAGGTAGAGTTATCTCGGTGACTTCAGTGATCACCTTCAGTACACTTTTCCAAATGGGTTCAAGGATCAGGCATGACCACCATATATGCGTCATGTCCTGTTTCATGACCACATCTCCAGCAAATGTCTGAGGTCTTTGGATACCACCTATGCAGAGCCTGGGGTACTCTATACTACCTTGAAACTATTTTAAAACTAGTTTCTTGTGACTTGGTGGCAATGAATGATTTATGGGACAGAAAAAAACATCTGTTCCATTGTTTTACAGTAAATGTTTTTCCAAGCTCTTACTCCCAAGCTTTGCAGAAGGGAGGGACCTCAGCCCATTCGACCGTAAGTAGTCTGTATGTACTTGCTATGGCATTTGTAAGTGGAAAGTCAGAAAGGCACCAGGTCTCAAAAGTCGTCAGGGGGCGGGTGATGTCATGATCTATAGTTAGCAAAGAAATAAAATGCTGCATGTGTTCAAACCTGTGGCGTGTACGAAGGAGATCTCTCCCAATCATATTAGAAAGGAGCAGGAGGGTTCCTCTCAGAGCCACTTGGTGTATACGTAAGGGTGATTACTTCGTGCTATTTAAGAAAAAATTAGAAGAGCATCCAGGGGGGAAATTTGGGTTATCTGTTATAGGTAACAGAGGTCCCTTAGGATCAAAGAGTCTCCTCCTGATAGTTGGAAGACACTTTTCAAAGGTTGTAACAGGCTAAATGGCATCTCAATCTTACTTTTGGACAGGTCAGATCAGGTCCAAGGAAGGGTTGCCACTGACAATGGGCAAGCAGTCTGTGTAATCTGCACCTAGAATTTTGACTTTGAGTTATGTAGCAGATCCAACACTCTTGTATATGCTGCTGCCCTATGATAACGACGACAATGAAGGAGACCCATCCCACCCATCTCTTTTTGTCCAGTTAGGATATTAAATTTGAGTCTTGGATGTCTCCCCAACCAAATAAAGTGACCAAAATATTGTTTGACCTTGGTACAGAAGAATGACAGTATGTGAATCGGGACAGACTATTAGAGATAGAGCTGTCTAGGAAGCACTGTCATTTTCAAAATGTTAACCTTTCCAAACCAGGAGAAATGACCTTGACTCCAAGGCTTTAGATTTCCTTCCAACCTGGATAAAAAAGGGAGAAAATTAAGACAAAACAATTTAGACAAATCTGAGGGGATCTGAGTCGCTAAATAATCTATTGCTTTGCTCGAAGGCCACCTGAATGGGTAATTAGATTTCAGTAAGTTTATTTGATGTGCAGAAAGCCCACACCCAACATCTCTGATTTATCTAAGTTGACTTTATAGTTTGACCATTTTCCAAAGCCTTCTAGCAAGGACATCAAGGATGGGAGTGAGGTATGCGGGTCAGTTAGATATATCAATAGGTCATCTGCAAAGGCAGAGCATTTGTGTTCCTTACGCGCTATTCTTATCCCTCGTATATCAGGGCATGCATGTATCAACTCCATCAAGTGTTCCATGACTAAGATATATAACAACGGGGATAAGGAGCATCCTTGTTGGGTTCCATTTTTGATAACTAATGAATCTGAAAGAGTACCATTAATGTTAAGTTTGGCCAAGGGAAGTGTGTATAAAGCTAGTATTTTTGAAGGCCCTATGCCAACATGTTTAAGCGTCTGGATCAAAGCTGGATTATATATATACAGTGTTTTCATCGTATTATACCGAGCTTCTCTACCCAAAACAAAGCCGACTTGATCTAAATGGATTAAATCTGGGAACAGATTAGTGCAATTAGTCTGGCATATATTTTCAAATCCACATTTAAAAGTGAAATTGGATGTAAATTTTTACATAAAAGTGGATCTCGTCCAGGCTTGGTGATAACTGCAATATGTGCTGTAAGGGCTTGCTCTGGAAAAGGGCATGACTCTGAGATTGAGTTAAAGGCTGAAGGCATCAAAGATCTTATTTGATCAGAAGAAAATGTGTAAAACTTAGTTGTGAAACCATCCGGCCCAGGACTCTTATTACTCGGTAAATTCTTTATAACTGCACTCAACTCCTCTATCTTAAAAGGGGTCTCCAGGTCTGCCACTATCTCAGAGGGCAAGGATTTGAAAGGTGACACAAAGCCTCAATCTGCTCCAGACTATACAAGAAGATTATATAAAGTAGTGATTTATCGTAGATGTAAAAATCTGGGTGATGTTCTAGTACAGAAGAGATTGAGCAATCCAGCAAGGAAAGACACCTGGCTGGATACGAGAACGGTAAAGGGTAACTATAAATGTTCTCTTTGTAATTGGTGTGGGTTCTTTAAGACAGGCCACAATCTGAATATAGGGGGTCAAGCACATAAAATACAATCACACATCAATTGCAAAAGTAAGTGGCTAGTCTATGTTCTGTTTTGTCCGTGTAATCGTTTTTACATAGGTGAAACCATAAGGCAATTGTTTAATAGATTCAGAGAACACTTTAACTCCAATTCTTCAGGTAAAGGTTCCCCCAGGTTAATTGAACACGTTCGGGATCACCATAATGGAGAACCCAGGGTGTTATCTTTTGCTGGAATTGAACGAGTCTTTCCCTCAAAGCGGGGGGGGGTGATAATCACAAGAGGCTTCTACAGGTAGAAGCCCAATGGATAATTAGTACGAATGTCCAGGACCCTGCAGGGCTTAATGATAAACTCGACATGTCTGTATTCTTCTGAATTGTTATATCTTAAATTCTCCAGCCTTTTGAGGTTATTATTATTATTCTGATAGGATAAGGTGGTTGGTTTTTTGGTTTTCTGATTTTTTGGTTTTTAAGAAGTCAGGTATTCTGTAATATTCTGCCTCTCTGGATTTCTTCTGTTGTTTGCCCCACTGAGCATTACTTTAATTAATATATGTATATATTAAAGATAGCTGGCACACCTCTGTGTTGGGTGCTAGCTGGAAAAATACATAACATTACTAAATAAATATCCGCTGCACACCAACACCAAAAATTCTACCAAGAAAAAATCATAATGGCTGACATGTATTACTGCACAGTGTGAACTGGAGCAAAAAGCACAGTAGAAAACTACTCCGGGTGTGCTTGCCCTGTTGTTCGGATTCATGCTGTTCCGTAATTATGGAACCTCTGATTCAAAAGAGGTCGACTGTAAGCTTACGCTAAAGCGATAAGGGCTATTTGAGCCATGGTCTCTATAAAATAGATAATAGTGCTGCTCTATTATTGCGGCTACACTGTATGCAGGATGTTGATTCTGTAGTATACTGCTGCCATAACCTCACTGTGATCATGAGGTTGGTCCTATATATTTTTGACCATAGACGCTGCTCAGTAGCCTCAGCGTACTTAGCAACCTGAGACACTTCCCTGTTTATAATGATAATAAGCTCAGTGTGTTTATGGGCAACACATAATATGTTATAAAAAGTGCGGTACTCTGTATCTTTGTATTAGATTGTTTTTATAATCAATCTTCTCTATCTTTTGCTATCTGTGTTGTGAAAATAATTGTTTTTAACCTGCAATTGATTTGATTTTATTGTAAGCCAATGACAGCGGCACTACTGTGCAGTGCTCCGCCTATTTGAAGAACCGGAACTCACACTGTCATTGTTCCTGGACCCGTTGAAGCGCATAGCATTTGTGTAATTACCAGCATCTGTAACTTACCTGTGGCACCTAACAGGTGTTGGCAATAACTAAATCACACTTGCAGCCAGTTGACATGGATTAAAGTTGACTCAACCTCTGTCCTGTGTCCTTGTGTGTACCACATTGAGCATGGAGAAAAGAAAGAAGACCAAAGAACTGTCAGAGGACTTGAGAAACCAAATTGTGAGGAAGCATGAGCAATCTCAAGGCTACAAGTCCATCTCCAAAGACCTGAATGTTCCTGTGTCTACCGTGCGCAGTGTCATCAAGAAGTTTAAAGCCCATGGCACTGTGGCTAACCTCTCTAGATGTGGACGGAAAAGAAAAATTGACGAGAGATTTCAACGCAAGATTGTGCGGATGGTGGATAAAGAACCTCGACTAACATCCAAACAAGTTCAAGCTGCCCTGCAGTCCGAGGGTACAACAGTGTCAACCCGTACTATCTGTCGGCGTCTGAATGAAAAGGGCCTGTATGGCAGGATACCCAGGAAGACCCCACTTCTTACCCTGAGACATAAAAAAGCCAGGCTGGAGTTTGCTAAAACTTACCTGAGACAGCCTAAAACGTTTTGGAAGAATGTTGTCTGGTCAGATGAGACAAAAGTAGAGCTTTTTGGGCAAAGGCATCAACATAGAGTTTACAGGAGAAAAAAAGAGGCATTCAAAGAAAAGAACACGGTCCCTACAGTCAAACATGGCAGAGGTTCCCTGATGTTTTGGGGTTGCTTTGCTGCCTCTGGCACTGGACTGCATGACCGTGTGCATGGCATTATGAAGTCTGAAGACTACCAACAAATTTTGCAGCATAATGTAGGGCCCAGTGTGAGAAAGCTGGGTCTCCCTCAGAGGTCATAGGTTCTCCAACAGGACAATGACCCAAAACACTTCAAAAAGCACTAGAAAATGGTTTGAGAGAAAGCACTGGAGACTTCTAAGGTGGCCAGCAATGAGTCCAGACCTGAACCCCATAGAACACCTGTGGAGAGATCTAAAAATGGCAGTTTGGAGAAGGCACCCTTCAAATATCAGGGACCTGGAGCAGTTTGCCAAAGAAGAATGGTCTAAAATTCCAGCAGAGCATTGTAAGAAACTCATTGATGGTTACCGGAAGTGGTTGATCGCAGTTATTTTGGCTAAATGTTGGTATAGATATAATATTTTGACAAATCATTCTAATATTTTTCGGGTTTAATCAATCTTAGTAAGAATAACTGAAGTAATACAATGATCCGTGAAAAACATAACGTGGCAAGCTGAAGTGATGAATCAGCTTAGAAGATAAGGTAAATCTTGACAATATAATTTTAACTTCTTGAATATAGAAAAAGATTCTAAGGAGAGCAGATAGTAGTCTCCTCTTAGGACCTCCCTTCAAGCAAGCTTCCCATATACACCCAATGTGTATGGTAATAAATCCCAAAAGAATTAGCCATTTCATAAGTTTGTGATGGTATTATTAGAACCAGTGTTGGGAAGGTTCTTTTTGTTTCTCCGTCTGTTTCCTTTTGGGGGTAAGGATTGGGTATGAACATTAGTATTTTCCTGTCGACGAGATCTCAAGCCTCCTTCTAGGGTCATCCAGCCTGCTTTTATCTCCTCCCAGTTTGGTAGCAAGATCATTGGTAGTCCCAATGTAGATAAAAATGATGGTAGATTCTCTGGTGCATTTAGAAAAGCTGTCTGTGATCCTTCACGGAATGTTATGGACAGGGGAAAGCCCTATTTGAAAAGGATATGTCTTTCATATAGAAGAACTGTAAGGGGTCGGAGTGCTGCTCTCTGCAGTAAGGTATATCTGTATAGGTCCTGCATTATCCTAATGGGATAATTGTTGAAGAGGTTTCTTTCAGGCTGCTTCCAGTATAGACTCTTTTAATGTGAAGTGGACACCACAAATAATGTCCCTTGGGCGGGAGTCATTAGGGTCTGGTGGCCTTAGGGCTCTATGGGCTCTGTCCAGTTCAATGTGTGTATCTAGTGGATGCTTAAGAAGATCATTGAAAATTGTTGTGAGAGTGGATATCATTTCTGTGTTCAAGGTGGATTCAGTAAGACCACGTATCTTGAGGTTATTCCTCCTGTTTCTGTTTTCTCCATCATCTAAGTTTTGCCAAAATTCCTGCATAAGAGATGAATGCTGGGCAACTGTTTCTTTCAGCATTTGCAGTTCTAAATTGGAAGTATTTTGGATTTGTGATAATGATTCAACTTTTGCATTTACGATACAGAGCTCAGAACGAAACTGCGTAAACTCTTGTTTGCATTCCTCTATTATTTGTGAGGCTAGAGTACATAATTCTTGTTTAGTTGGTATAGTTTGTAATAATGTGTGAAGATCCGACAATGAGGCCAGTCGTTGATCCTCTGAAAGAAGACTCCCGGTCTGATGTCGTGTTTTATTACTTTCCAATATGTTCGGGATGTTGGGGTACTCTAGAGTCATGTCTTACTTCATCTTCTCCCTCTGTAAGGTGTTTCCCCATGAGGTCTGACAGATTTTGTGTCTGTGGTGAATACATTTGCCAATGATTAGAGATCGATTGGGGGAGTGGGGGCGTTGTTCCCCATGAGGACCCTGTAGACCATCCCGCTGGGGATCCATGATGTGAATAAGACGGTGGATATGTCCAAGCCACTGCACCGGGGATTTGTGCTGTTGAAAATTCAAGTAAATCTAGTGCTGCTGTTTGTAAGCTAATATTATTTGAAAGAGGGTCTGCTCTTCCCCCCTCCCTGCACCATGTGAATATTTTACCCTGAATAAAAGCACAGCAACAGACCGGTGAGTGCCGTCCTCTTTATTTCAAGATTATATTGTACGTGGCTTCGTGACGGGCACCTCTGGGCCTAACACCGGTCGCTCCTGAGTGTTCTCTCCGATAAGTCGGCAGCATTGGTGCCCCTGTTCCTTCTCTGATTTGGAAGGGAGAGTTTGCAAGCATACACTCTGCATCACAGAATGACAGTTTGGAGACATGACTATTCCCTCCTTTATAGTGTTGTTTTGGGGATTTGTTGATAATGTCTTGGGTCTCAAATAGAAGGGCATTCAGTCCCCCTACAGGTCTCTCCTTCACAGTATTCATATTCAATGTACCTTGTAATGGATCTAGTACTGTATCCTTCCTCCCTGTTGGGTCATGACGTGTTAAGTGTTTCAGCTTCAGTAAGTCCTGCTCAAGCATTCCAGCATCTGGGCAGGAAGAATTATTAGAATCACTTCTAACTGTGGGGTGCAGGCCAGAGTGTCTGGAAAATAGCTGTGCCCCCTCCCCCTTCTCTTTCAACTGTGTGCCTGGGGTGTCTGGACTGCTCCTCAGCAGTATCTCCTCATGGCGGTAGCCATGACTGATTTGAACCTGCCTCCCCTCCACTCCAGGGTCAAGCGTCTCACTGAAGGCATCGGCAGCTGCAGACTCCTGCCTCAGCAATTGAGACTCTGGTCTCTCTGACCTCTGTACCTGCATGGTAGATCCAGAGGTCTCTTGATTTATCTGTCCTTGTTGGACACTTCGTTCCTTATATGGTGAATGTCGATCTCCTTCTCCCCGATGCAGACACCGGGAGCCAGATAACAGCATAGCTATAGCTATATTCCCTCTTCCCGACAGGGGAACTAAGGATGGGCGAGCACAAGTTTTTCTTGTTGTTTTGCCCATAATAAGTGCTGTTTGCTGGTGATGGGCGACGGAGCTCCATGAAGTGCTTCCTCACTCCTCCATAGTTGGACACGTTCCCCTCTGCTCTTCTCAAGTGCTCTTCCCAACTTCTGTGTGAATCTTTCTCAGCCAAGCAGATGATGCAAGCCCTGTAAGCAACCTCAGCTCTTTGGCTCTCTGGATCACTGTGCTTCTGGAGTCCACACAAGTGGCCAGTGGACCTGGAATCCACTGGTCTCCATCTTCTGCCCTCAGGGTCTGAAATGCCTGAACAGACCAAGGCGCTGGGTCCATGTGTGTCTTCTGGGGAGTGCTCCTAGTCACTCCATTGCCTATACCAAACTCACTTTTCCTCTCTCCCTGTCTGCTCTACACTCTTATCTACTCCTCCCCCCAGCTAGACATGATGAGTCTCAGCCAAATCTGGCCTCTCAGTGCTCCTAATTCTAGTGCAGGGTTTGGAAGGTGTATGCAGGAATGGGGTTCTTAGCAATAAGCCTTACAACTCCCCTCAGACAAGTCATTATAATTGAAGTAGTGATAATACCACTTGTGGCAGCCAAACAGCAGGGACGCCACAATTACAGTCCCCCAGTATCAGTTGCCCAGTCACCATTACTTTTCTAAGAATGCTTTGCTTGCACTACACCAGCATGTTGCAGATATCACCTGTTTCTTGGAAAACTCAGTGTCTGACAGAGTGCTTTTCACCACTGACACGTGGATGGGCAAACATGGCCAGAGGCGTTACATCTAGCTGACAGGGCACTGGGTGACTCTGGTGGCTGTGGGGCCAGGTGGGGAAGGGGAAACTCCACAAGTCTTTAAATCCCTAAGGCTTCTGGGACAAACCTCTGTATCTATCACTTTATCCATTGCTTCTGCCTCCTCCACTTCCTCAAGGGCCTCCAGCTGTGCCCCCAACCTCTTCCTTAATGTTCCACCAGAGCAAAGAGATTCTCTCCCACCTCCGTATTGCTCAGCCATGACTCACCACAATCAGTCTTGAAATTAGAATGCCTGGGAGACTGCAGGAACAGTTTGTGGGCAGCTATTCGGGTCAAGTTTTACCAATGGAAGTCTTCACTGCACCTGGAGCCAAGGAAGGCCATGTGCGATAATGGATAATGGTGCAAACCTTGTGGCGGCCTTAAACTAGGGAAACTCTTAAAGTTGTCTTGCATGGTTCACATCCTCAATCTGGTTGTACAGCAATGTCTATGCCACTGCCCTGGATGAACTGCTGCAGAAGGCACGGTCGCTTCACTATGTACTCACTTCCGCCGTTCACACCCCATGGTTGATCGACTAGCATTGCTACAGAGGTCTTTCAGACAACTGATTAACCAGTTGATATGTGATGTGCCGACATGGTGGAATTCCACTCTGCACATGTTGTAGCAATTGTGACAGTTGCAACGAGCCCTGACGCAGTATGTCATGAGTTGTACACTGAGACAACGCAAGCTGAAGGTGGTTTAAATGATGCTTTTAGAGTGGGCACAAATCAAGGACCTCTGCACCCTTCTGCAGAGTTTTGAAATAGCTACTATGATGGTTATAGCTGAATAAGCCATCCCTATTCCAGTCATCTACAGTTAGGGAAATAAGTATTCGATCCCTTGCTGATTTGTTTGCTGATTTAAGATGTAAGTTTGCCCACTGACAAAGACAAGAACAGTCTATAATTTTAAGGGTAAGTGAATTTTAACAGTGAGAGATAGGATATAAAAAAATACAGAAAATCACATTGTCTAAATGATATAAATGTATTTGCATTTTGAAGAGAAAAATAAGTATTTGATCCCTCTGGCAAACAAACCTAAGTACTTGAAACCCTTGTTGGCAAGCACATCAGTCAGATGTTTCTTGTAGTTGATGATGAGGTTTGCGCACATGTCAGGAGGAATTTTGGTCCACTCCTCTATGCAGATCATCTCTAAATAATTAAGATTTTTAGGCTGTCATTTGGCAACTTGGAGCTTCAGCTCCTCCAAAAGTTTTCAATGGAATTAAGGTCTGGAGACTGGCTAGGCTACTCCATGACCTTAATGTGCTTCTTTTTGAGCCACTGCTTTGTTACCTTTTCTGTATGTTTTGGATTATTGTCATGCTGAAAGACCCAGCCACAGCCAATTTTTAAGGTCCTGGCAGAGGAAAGGAGGTTGTCACTCAGGATTTTACGTTACATGGCTCCATCCATTGTCCCATTGATGTGGTGAAGTAGTCCTGTGCCCTTAGCAGAGAAACACCCCTAAAACATGTTTCCAACTCCATGCTTGACTGTGGGGACTGTGTTCTTTGGTTCATAGGTAGCATTTCTGTTCCTCCGAACACGGCGATTTGAATTTATGCCAAAGAGCTCAATTTTTGTCTCATGTGACCACAACACCTTCTCCTAATCACTCTCAGAATCACCAAGGTGCTTATTGGCAAACTTCAGACAGGCCTGCACATGTGCCTTCTCAAGCAATGGGACTTTGCGGGCACTGCAGGATTTTAATCCATTACAGCGTATTGTGTTATCAATGGTTTTTTTGGTGACAGTGGTCCCACCTGCCTTGAGATCATTAACAAGTTCCCCCTGTGTAGATTTAGACTGATATCTCACCTTTCTCATGATCCTGGATACCCCACGAGGTGAGATCTTGCATGGAGCCGCAGATTGATGTCGACTGACACTCATTAAATATTTCTTCTGTTTTCTTACTTTTGCACCATCAGTTGTCTCCTTCTCACCCAGCATCTTACTTATGGTTTTGTAGCTCCTTACAGCCTTGTGTGGGTCTACAATCTTTTCCCTGACATCCCTATAAAGTTCTTTGATCTTGCCCATGTTGTTGAGGTTAGTGTCTGACTAATTAATTGAGTGTGTGGACAGGAGTCTTTTATTCAGGTGATAATTCAAGACAGCTGTCTTTAATGCAGGTAACAAGTTGATTAGGAGCGTCTAACTGGTCTGTAGGAACCAGAACTCCTAATGGTTGGTAGGGAATCAGATACTTATTTCTCTCTGCAAAATGCAAATAAATTTATATAATTAAGGCTAGGACCACACTAGCGCTGGCTTTCCGTTCTGGGGGTCCGCCAAAGAGCAGGATTTCCGCAGCATTAGTGCAGTGTTACCTTAGTGTAATGCTGCACTAATGCTGCCATAGGCTAATATGGGTGATGGGACCTGAAGCCCATTCAAACGTCGCCATGTAAGTGCCAGAGTTTTAAATCTTGCACTATTTCAAGCGGACCACATGACGCGGAAGTGCACGTCACGTTGTAAACTTGAAATAATGCGAGATTTGAAATGCAGGCACTTTTTGTGCCCGTGTTAACATGCATTGTGAATCCGCTGCCCCATTATACTCTATGGCTGCGTTAACATAGCATTAGGCTCTGTTAAGGCTGTGCTAATACATGTCTATGGCGGATGCATCCTGAAAAATCATGATGAAAATGTGGCCCTGGCCTTAGACAATGTGATTTTCTGGATTTTATTTTTGATATTCTATCTCTCACTGTTAAAATTAACCTACCCTTATAATTAAAGACTGTTCATGTCTTTGTCAGTGGGCAAACTTACACAATCAGCAAGAGATTAAATACTTATTTCCCCTACGGTACATGCTTAAGTGCACTTTGAATAGTCTGCAGGAGGAGGTGGTGTTCTCAGATGAAGACGAGGAAACAGAGGAGGATGTATAAGGGATACCAAGATCACTATGGTCCGGAACATTGAGGTGTGTGGCATGGAAGGGTGGAGTACAGCAATGGAGGGGCTCTCAAGGTACCAGACAAATTGTTGTTAGGAGCTGTCAGTCAGGAGATGAAGAAGACATTAAACTCCTCTCTGTTGTCCGTGGTTGGTGTGAGGAGACGGAGGAAGCATGCTCAAGTGTTACCCAACCACCAACACAGCAAGGACTTGGACCTCATGGAAGCACCCGACACATGAGTGTCTTCTTGCTGTACTAACTGCAACATGATGCCTGTATTGTTAAGATTAGAAAATTCTACTGACTCACTCATGTAAATTTTTTTGGATTTGCAATTGGAATTTTTTAAAATATTCTGAATGTCTAAAGGTACCGTCACACCTTTCAACATCTTTTCCGACGTCGTTCAAAAGTGACGTCAGGTACGATGTTGAAATGACATTGTTGTTGCGTCGTAGTGTGTAAAGGCACGATTCAACAACGATAGTTGTTCAAGTCGGAGTTGACAGGTTTTCCTGCATGCAGGAAAACCTGTCAACTTCAACAACCGGCGGGATCGTTCAGTGTGACACCGCCATAACGATGTCACGGCTGAACCCGCCTATTCACTGCATTGCAGCAGATTGCTCACTGGGTTGATCCCAGCCGAGCGAGCAATCGCACCGCCAGCATCGCAGCGCCATCATCAGCAAAAATCTTGCTGTGTGACAGCTAGGCTGCGATGTTGGAAGCGGGCGCGCATCCGCGGCATCACATCCGACATCGCAGCCGATGTTGAATGGTGTGACGGGGCCTTTAAAGGTGACTAAATTGATTTGGAGAATTATGATGATTAACAAGATGCAATGTGTCACAAAAAACATTTTCATAATTACTGAGATCTGGTGAAGCGTACCAGATTTATTCCCTGATAGAGTAGGTTCACACAGTGATTTTTTGATCCATTGTTGGGCAAAAACAAATCACTTCTTGTTATGCCCAGCAAAGTCAATGAGTTTTCAGAAATGTTGTTCCAACGTTCTGCTTTTTTACTGGTCAGAAAACACATCCAGAGAAAAAATGAACATGTCAATTAGTGATCTGTTTTTCTGCACTATTTTCTCCATTGACTCCATTATGATGAAAAAAACGCATCTAAAACACAATACATTTTGGGTACGTTTTTTTCCAAAATTGGTTAAAGTATTGCTGCTGAAAACTCTACAAAAACACAGCGTGTGCACGTGGCCATAAAGTAACACTGATCAGATTTAAAAAAAATTTGGCCTGGTCATTAAGAGCAAAATTGTCTCGTCACTAAAGGGTTAATTAGCGGTAGAATCTGTGTTTGAGAAATTAAAAGGTGATGCTCACTGGAGCTAGAGACTCATGTAAAAGTGTGCAGCGCTGTAGAATATGCTGATATCACATAGACAACTGAGGAAAAATAGAAGTCTGATGGCAAAAAGCTCCTACTGATGTCGGTATAAATAAATTAACATTCTCTACTAAATAGGAACTATAAGCAAATTATACTTTATATTAGGAAATTACCTACCATAAATGTCAGAGTCTCCGCACATTGAGTGTTGAATGTAATCTGTAATGCACAATGCACACAATATTTTAATGAAAATCGTTTCCCAGCAGTTTTACTTAAGCAAAACTTTCAATAATTATGAAGAAGTGTGTTGAATCTAAAATACTATATCTTAGCACAAATCTCGCCTAAATTATGCAGATATGCAATGCAGACATTATTGATATGGGATACACAACAGCATAATGGAAAGTGTTACACTGATGTTGTTTTTCCTAGTGTTCATGACGCAAGCATGCTTGCTTGACTATTATTAACTCCCATACAGTAATTAACTCAAATTTTTGGGCTCCATACAACTGAATAATCAGGGTCTCCTGAGCCATCCTATCATCATCTTTAGTATTTCTATAATACATTCTTATGACCATATTTTATGGTTCATGTTACAGCTGCAAAGCTTGTCACAGCTGCAAGTCTCCTGAATTGGACTAAAAGCATCATAAGCAGGGGCGGATTATAATGAGGGAAAACTGGGCTACCATCCAGGGCCTGAGGCCTCGGCGAGACCATGGCCCAAGAGATAATTGCCCCCATTATAATCAGACAGGCACAGAGAGGTTAAATGATGCTGGGCCCGCATTGCCACATGATGTCTGGCAGGGCAGGTCCAGCATACAGAGTGCGGGAGTGTGTCAAAGCCACGCCTATCTTCTTCAGTAAAGAGGAGCCTGTAATGGCGACCCTGCAGCCCCCACATGCCTGGAGACTGTGGGAGTAGGAGAGCCTGATTGCCTGAGCTCACACCCTGCTACCTGCACTGGGTCTGCCACTATCTGTATATAGTATGTGTGTGGCAGTGCAGGAGCACAACTCTGTATCTAAATACAGGATGTTATTGTAATTATTACAACTTCTAAATTAAATGTGGATGATGGGGTTGCATTAAAATACATGGGAAATGCCCCTGCACACTGTGCCCTGCGCCCCTGCATACTGTGCCCCTCCACCTTGGACATTTTGATTGTGAATCATTTATTCATATTCACTGTTGCTGGGGCATTTTTAATGTACTTTATTGCACTCTTGTCATCCAAGTTTTATTCAGAAGTTGTAATAATTACTATAATGTCCCCTGCCCTTAAATACAGAGCGCTGTTGCAAATCCTACTAGTGTTTATTTATGCCATTGGCAGTATGTCACGGTCTGCTGTCACATGTGCCTGCAGACTAATCTTAGGTAACCAGAGACCCTTTAAACCCTTCACAACCAGGGATGTCCGTATTCGTCCTTGGTCATGTCCCAGAATTTAATGTGGGCTCATACACTGAGCCCACATCTTTCCCCACACTGGCTGATCTGATCAGCCGATGTGCAGTTAACAGTCACAGGTGGATCGAAGATCAGAGATCCACTTGCACCTTTTATCTAATTTGGTTGCATTGTCAAACTGTGACATAGCGATCTAATACCTGCCTGTAGGGATCACATCAACCCCCCTACAACAGCGTCCCCTGACGCGATCATGGGATACCTAAGGGTTATCATGACAGTGTGGTGTGCCACAACAGTGAGGGGTCAGATGATGATCCCTGTCACCGGCATTCACAGGAGATGAATAGTGATGAGCGAGTACTAAAATGCTCGGGTGCTCGAAGCTCGGGCCGAGCATTCCGAGATACTCGTGTACTCGGCCCGAGTGCCGAGCCCAATGTTATCCTATGGGAGACCCGAGTATTTTTATGAAATGACTGCCGGCAGCATGTAGAAACCCTAAAAATGTCACAAAAGTCTCAGAAGAGTGCTCAAATGACATGGCAACACCATGGAGAAGACCCCTGGAAGCATTTCTCACTCAAAAGTCACAGCTGTGAACAATGTTGTCCGAGTTTCACGCCAATTTTACGGAGTCACCAGATAACCTTCCAAAATGACACCAAAATGAATATTCAGGGTGGAAATGTTAAGGGCACATACCCAATAGTGAGATACAGCTGATGTATGTTACTTTTTGTGATTACATGAAAGATTTTACGTGAAAACATTGTACGGCACTCCGATGTTCCTGAGAAGAGACGTACATGAAGCCCTGTCTTGACATAATGTGCCCATTTTGAGGAACTGGGTCTATTCTAGTATTTTCCTTTGCCAGGGCAGTCTAAAATTGGGAGGCTCACCAATGCCCCTGGATAGAGACGTGCATGAGGGCCTGTAAACCTGAAGTGCCCATTGTAAGGAAGTGGGTGTATTGTAGTATAGCCCTTTGGCAGGGCAGCCAAAAATTGGGAGGCTCCACATAGTCCCTGGATAGAGACGTGCAGGAGGGCCTGTAAACCTGAAGTGGGTGTATTGTAGTATAGCCCTTTGGCAGGGCAGCCAAAAATTGGGAGGTTCAACAATGACCCATGCATACAGACATGCAGTAGGGCCTGTAAACCTCAAGTGGGTGGATTGTAGTATAGCCCTTTGGCAGGGCAGCCAAAAATTGGGAGGCTCCACATTGTCCCTGGATAGAGACGTGCAGGAGGGCCTGTAAACCTGAAGTGGGTGTATTGTAGTATAGCCCTTTGGCAGGGCAGCCAAAAATTGGGAGGCTCCACATTGTCCCTGGATAGAGACGTGCAGGAGGGCCTGTGAACCTGAAGTGGGTGTATTGTAGTATAGCCCTTTGGCAGGGCAGCCAAAAATTGGGAGGCTCCACATTGTCCCTGGATAGAGACGTGCAGGAGGGCCTGTAAACCTGAAGTGGGTGTATTGTAGTATAGCCCTTTGGCAGGGCAGCCAAAAATTGGGAGGCTCCACATTGTCC
The DNA here is from genome assembly GCA_033576535.1 of Allobates femoralis. Classification (NCBI taxonomy): domain Eukaryota; kingdom Metazoa; phylum Chordata; class Amphibia; order Anura; family Aromobatidae; genus Allobates; species Allobates femoralis. The sequence continues at coordinate 539,712,430 of JARQOC010000004.1, forward strand.
CTGGAAAGAGACGTGCAGGAGGGCCTGTAAACCTTAAGTGGGTGTATTGTAGTATAGCCCTTTGGCAGGGCAGCCAAAAATTGGGAGGCTCCACATTGTCCCTGGATAGAGACGACGTGCAGGAGGGCCTGTAAACCTGAAGTGGGTGTATTGTACTATAGCCCTTTGGCAGGGAAGCCAAAAATTGGGAGGTTCAACAATGACCCATGCATACAGACATGCAGTAGGGACTGTAAACCTCAAGTGGGTGTATTGTAGTATAGCCCTTTGGCAGGGCAGCCAAAAATTGGGAGGTTCAACAATGACCCATGCATACAGACATGCAGTAGGGCCTGTAAACCTGAAGTGGGTGTATTGTAGTATAGCCCTTTGGCAGGGCTGCCAAAAATTGGGAGGCTCCACATTATCCCTGGATAGAGACGTGCAGGAGGGCCTCAAAACATTTTTCCCATTGAAAAGGAGCGGGTCTCCTGTCGTTGTAATGCCCATTCTAAAAGAATGGGCGAAAAAATTTACCACTGCGGGTATACCTGAAACAACAGCCTAACTATTGTAACGGTCATCATGGTGGCACATGAGGAGAAGGAGGAGCAGTCCAGCGATTAGCCAAAGTCCAGAAGTGTGTACCCATGGGTGAGTGGAGGTAAATGGCAAATTCCCATAACAAAATTTAAATTCAGTTGTCATTTGTTGGTGGTGTGGTGAAGTCTGGCCCAATCCAACCCTTGTTCATCTTGATCAGAGTCAGCCTGTCAGCATTTTCAGTTGATAGGCGGGTGCGTTTATCAGTAATGATTCCACCTGCGGCACTGAAAACACGCTCTGACAAAACGCTAGCGGCAGGGCAGGCCAGGACTTCCAAGGCGTAGAGAGCCAATTCATGCCACGTGTCCAGCTTGGAGACCCAATAATTGTAAGGCACAGAGGAATCTTGCAGTACAGTTGTTCGATCCGCAAGGTACTCCTTCAGCATCTGGCCAAACTTAGCATTTCTTGTGGCACTACCCCGCACCTCAGAGGCTGTGGTACGTGAGGGGCTGAGAAAACTGTCCCACATCGTAAAGACTGTTCCCCTACCTCTGGCGGATTGGACTTGTGCCCCTCTCTGCCGTACGCCTTGGTTGTCCACCGATTCCTGACCTATGCAGCTAGCGTTTTGTGAGGGGAATGATTTGCCTACTTCCGTGACTATGGCCTTCTGGAACTGCTGCATTTTGGCTGACCTCTCTGCCTCAGGAATGAGAGACATAAAGTTCTCCTTGTAGCTTGGGTCTAACAGTGTTGCCAACCAGTACTGATTGTCGGCCAAGATGTTCTCAACGCGAGGGTCACGAGCCAGGCAGCTTACCATAAAGTCAGCCATGTGCGCCAGACTCTTAACAGCCATCACTTCAGTATCCAGACCAACACGATGACTGAACATGCTGTCCTCCTCCTCCTCCTCCTCATCTCACCTGTCCTCTGGCCAGCCACGCTGAATCGAGGGTATGACTGGTGTGCATGTCATATCCTCAATTTGGCCAGAGAGTTGCTCCATGTCTTCATCCTCCTCCTCCTCGTCATAGTCCTCCACTGCACATTGTGATGAGAGGAGGCTGGGCTGTGTGTTATCACCCACACCCACTACTGTTTCTTGCTCCAAGTCATCGCGCTCCGCCTGCAATGCATCCTCTTTGTTTTTCAGCAGAGACCGTTTTAGAAGGCAGAGTAGTGGTATGGTGACGCTAATAATGGCGTCATCGCCGCTCACCATCTTGGTGGAGTCCTCAAAGTTTTGGAGGACGATACATAGGTCGGACATCCATCTCGACTTCTCAGGTGTTATGTGTGGAGTTTGACCCATTTCCCGACAGCTTAGGTGATGCAGGTCGTCAACAACTGCCCTCTTCTGCTCACATATCCTGACCAACATGTACAGAGTTGAATTCCAACGCGTGGGGACATCACACACCAGTCTGTGGGCCGGAAGACGCAAATGGCGCTGAAAGCCAGCAAGGCCGGCTGAAGCAGCAGGTGACTTGCGAAAATGTGCAGACAGACGGCAAACTTTTACCAGCAGTTCAGACAGCTCTGGGTATGACTTTATAAACCTCTGAACCACCAGGTTGAGCGCATGGGCCACGCATGGAACATGCGTCAGCTGGCCTCGCCTCATAGCTGCCACCAGGTTCCGGCCATTGTCACACACGACCTTTCCTGGCTTTAGGTTCAGAGGTGTGAGCCAGTGATCTGCCTGCTGTTTCAGAACTGTCCACACCTCTTCTGCATTGTGGGGTTTGTCACCTATGCAGACTAGCTTCAGCACAGCCTGTTGCCGCTTCGCAGAGGCAGTGCTGCAGTGCTTCCAGCTTGGGACTGGTGTGGAGGGTACAGTGGATGAGGATGCGCAGGAGGAGGAGGCTGAGGAGCATGACATTCCGGAGCTGTAGAGTGTCGGTGAAACCCTGACAGAGGTAGGGCCTGCTATCCTTGGTGTAGGAAGGACGTGTTCCGTCCCTCGCTCAGACTGGGTCCCAGCCTCCACAATATTAACCCAGTGTGCCGTCAAGGAGATGTAGCGGCCTTGCCCACAAGCACTTGTCCACGTGTCTGTGGTTAGGTGGACTTTGGCTGAAACAGCGTTGTTCAGGGCACGTGTGATGCTTTGGGACACGTGGTTATGCAATGCGGGGACGGCACATCTGGAGAAATAGTGGCGGCTGGGGACCGAGTAACGTGGGACAGCAGCCCCATCAGGTCGCGGAATGCTTCCGTCTCCACCAGCCAGAAAGGCAACATTTCTAGCGCTATGAGTCGCGAAATGTGAGAATTGAGGACAGTGGCATGTGGGGCGTTGGCAGCGTATTTGCGCCTGCGTTCATAGGTTTGCTGAATGGATAATTGAACGCTGCGCTGGGACAAGGACGTGCTTGATGGTGGTGTTATTTGTGCGTGGGCAACTTCAGGTGCAGGGCCGGAGGCTTGTTCGCGGCCAGCATGGACAGGGGATTGGCTCGCATGCACAACACGCGAAGACATAGCAGTGACATCAGCAAGCACCGCTCCTCGACTCTGTTGTACTTCCCACAAAGTCGGGTTCTTGGCTGACATGTGCCTGATCATGCTGGTGGTGGTCAGGCTGCTAGTTTTCGTACCCCTGCTGATACTGGCATGGCAGGTGTTGCAAATGGCCTTTTTAGAGTCATCTGGAGCCAACTTAAAAAACTCCCAGACTCGGGAAGACCTAACATTTGCACAGGCACCTTGAGTCGTGTTGTTGTTCCTGCCTTCTGCCTGCGGACACGACCCTGCTTCGTACTGCCTGTTGGGATGCTACGCCTCTCTCCCCCTGTGCACTGCTGTCCTCGCTCTGCATATCCTCCTGCCAGGTTGGGTCAGCTACTGGATCATGCACCACGTCGTCTTCCTCTTCCGCACCCTGATCCTCCTCCTGGCTTCCTAGCAATTGTGTCTCATCATCGTCCACCCTTGTTGAGACACGTTGCCAACATTCCGTTCGTGAGAACGTGGCTGCTCAAATATTTGGGCATCTGTACATACCATCTCCTCATCACCCACTTCAACAGGAGCTGGCGAGAGGCCAGATTCTGCGAATGGATACGTGAACAGCTCTTCCGAGTGTCCAACTGTGGGATCAGTAATGTCCGTGGACGTGTACACGGCCTGGTGGTAAGAAGGAGGATCAGGTTGGGAAATGTGCGGTGCATTATCACGGCTACTGACACTTGACCGTGTGGAAGACAGGGTGTTTGTGGAGGTGCCCATCTGACTTGAGCATTATCCGCTATCCAAGTAACAACCTGTTGACACTGGTCTTGGTTCAAGAGCGGTGTACTGCTGCGGGCCCCAAGAATTTGGGACAGGACGTGCGAGCGAGTAGATGTGCCACTTTTTGTTGCGAAATTAGTGCTTGCACACGACCTCGGCCTCTGCCTGCACCACCATAACGTCCACTTCCTTGTTCCTTGCCAACGCCCTTGCCAACGCCTTTACGCATTTTGCCTGTATACAGCGACAACAGTCAGGTGACTGTTCAGGTCACAGGAGAGAAGGATTTTAGTCCCTAACCTGTATCAAGGTAGTAAGTACAACAGTCTGGTGACTGTAATGGTCACAGGAGAGTAGGATTTTAGTCCCTAACCTGTATCAAGGTAGTAAGTACACCATTCTGGTAACTGTTCAGATCACAGAAGAGTAGGATTTTAGTCCCTAACCTGTATCAAGGTAGTAAGTACAACAGTCTGGTGACTGTAATGGTCACAGGAGAGTAGGATTTTAGTCCCTAACCTGTATCAAGGTAGTAAGTACACCAGCCTGGTAACTGTTCAGATCACAGGAGAGTAGGATTTGAGTCCCTAACCTGTATCAAGGTAGTAAGTACACCAGTCTGGTAACTGTTCAGATCACAGAAGAGTAGGATTTTAGTCCCTAACCTGTATCAAGGTAGTAAGTACAACAGTCTGGTGACTGTAATGGTCACAGGAGAGTAGGATTTTAGTCCCTAACCTGTATCAAGGTAGTAAGTACACCAGCCTGGTAACTGTTCAGATCACAGGAGAGTAGGATTTTAGTCCCTAACCTGTATCAAGGTAGTAAGTATACCAGTCTGGTAACTGTTCAGCTCACAGGAGAGTAGGATTTGAGTCCCTAACCTGTATCAAGGTAGTAAGTACACCAGTCTGGTAACTGTTCAGATCACAGGAGAGTAGGATTTTAGTCCCTAACCTGTATCAAGGTAGTAAGTACACCAGTCTGGTAACTGTTCAGATCACAGAAGAGTAGGATTTTAGTCCCTAACCTATTGTCACGCTGGGAGTAGGGAAGACACCCAGCGTAGGATAACGACGGGGGGGGAATAAGGAGTCCCTAACGCTAAGGGCACAAGAAGGAGACGGTAACCCCTAGACTTCCTAGAGCTGACCCTGTCTGCCCTAACGTCCCTATACAGTCTCCTCAACTGTCGCCGACCACGAGCCTCGTCCCTCTCTGATCCTAGCACTATCTTATCTAAGGATCAGATGAAGAGGTTCACTAGACCCCTCCACTATCAACTAAAGACAAACACCAGGGAAGACAGACATTAGGGAAAAGGAAACACTTATCTGACAGCAGAACTCAGCAACCTCCACAACCTCAGCGTCTGCTGGAGCAAGGATCATGAGTGCACAAGGAACTATCACCTGCACCGAGGAAGGGTAATGAACCTCCTTATAAAGGTGGAAGGAATCTGCTGGGTCCTAGTGACCCACCATATTGGTGGATAAAACCAGACCGAGCACAAGACCTCCACAGCCGTCCCCCCATAACAGCGAGATCCCATCACACCCTCTCTCCACCTACACAGAAGGTAAATGCCCCTGAAAGAGACGGACCATCCTCCCCCATTATGGCTGGTGGGCCACCCGCTGGGATCGTCTGCGCGTGGCCTCCACCCTGTCATCCGTGCCACCCGTGACACCTATATCAAGGTAGTAAGTACAACAGTCTGGTGACTGTAATGGTCACAGGAGAGTAGGATTTTAGTCCCTAACCTGTATCAAGGTAGTAAGTACACCAGCCTGGTAACTGTTCAGATCACAGGAGAGTAGGATTTTAGTCCCTAACCTGTATCAAGGTAGTAAGTACACCAGTCTGGTAACTGTTCAGATCACAGAAGAGTAGGATTTTAGTCCCTAACCTGTATCAAGGTAGTAAGTACAACAGTCTGGTGACTGTAATGGTCACAGGAGAGTAGGATTTTAGTCCCTAACCTGTATCAAGGTAGTAAGTACAACAGTCTGGTGACTGTAATGGTCACAGGAGAGTAGGATTTTAGTCCCTAACCTGTATCAAGGTAGTAAGTACACCAGTCTGGTGACTGTAATGGTCACAGGAGAGTAGGATTTTAGTCCCTAACCTGTATCAAGGTAGTAAGTACACCATTCTGGTAACTGTTCAGCTCACAGGAGAGTAGGATTTTAGTCCCTAACCTGTATCAAGGTAGTAAGTACACCAGTCTGGAAACTGTTTAGGTCACAGGAGAGTAGGATTTTAGTCCCTAACCTGTATCAAGGTAGTAAGTACAACAGTCTGGTGACTGTAATGGTCACAGGAGAGTGGGATTTTAGTCCATAACCTGTATCAAGGTAGTAAGTACACCAGTCTGGTAACTGTTCAGATCACAGGAGAGTAGGATTTTAGTCCCTAACCTGTATCAAGGTAGTAAGTACACCAGTCTGGTAACTGTTCAGCTCACAGGAGAGTAGGATTCTAGTCCCTAACCTGTATCAAGGTAGTAAGTACAACAGTCTGGTGACTGTAATGGTCACAGGAGAGTAGGATTTTAGTCCCTAACCTGTATCAAGGTAGTAAGTACAACAGTCTGGTGACTGTAATGGTCACAGGAGAGTAGGATTTTAGTCCCTAACCTGTATCAAGGTAGTAAGTACACCAGTCTGGTAACTGTTCAGCTCACAGGAGAGTAGGATTTGAGTGCCTAACCTGTATCAAGGTAGTAAGTACACAAGTCTGGTAACTGTTCGGATCACAGGAGAGTAGGATTTTAGTCCCTAACCTGTATCAAGGTAGTAAGTACAACAGTCTGGTGACTGTAATGGTCACAGGAGAGTAGGATTTTAGTCCCTAACCTGTATCAAGGTAGTAAGTACAACAGTCTGGTGACTGTAATGGTCACAGGAGAGTAGGATTTTAGTCCCTAACCTGTATCAAGGTAGTAAGTACACCAGTCTGGTAACTGTTCAGCTCACAGGAGAGTAGGATTTGAGTCCCTAACCTGTATCAAGGTAGTAAGTACACCAGTCTGGTAACTGTTCAGATCACAGGAGAGTAGGATTTTAGTCCCTAACCTGTATCAAGGTAGTAAGTACAACAGTCTGGTGACTGTAATGGTCACATGAGAGTAGGATTTTAGTCCATAACCTGTATCAAGGTAGTAAGTACACCAACCTGGTAACTGTTCAGATCACAGGAGAGTAGGACTTTAGTCCCTAACCTGTATCTAGGTAGTAAGTACAACAGTCTGGTGACTGTAATGGTCACAGGAGAGTAAGATTTTAGTCCCTAACCTTTATCAAGGTAGTAAGTAGACCAGTCTGGTAACTATTCAGATCACAGGAGAGTAGGATTTTAGTCCCTAACCTGTATCAAGGTAGTAAGTACACCAGTCTGGTAACTGTTTAGCTCACAGGAGAGTAAGATTTTAGTCCCTAACCTGTATCAAGGTAGTAAGTGCAACAGTCTGGTGACTGTAATGGTCACAGGAGAGTAGGATTTTAGTCCTAACCTGTATCAAGGTAGTAGGTACACCAGTCTGGTAACTGTTCAGATCACAGGAGAGTAGGATTTTAGTCCCTAACCTGTATCAAGGTAGTAAGTACAACAGTGTGGTGACTGTAATGGTCACAGGAGAGTAGGATTTTAGTCCCTAACCTGTATCAAGGTAGTAAGTACACCAGTCTGGTAACTGTTCAGATCACAGGAGAGTAGGATTTTAGTCCCTAACCTGTATCAAGGTAGTAAGTACACCAGTCTGGTAACTGTTCAGCTCACAGGAGAGTAGGATTTTAGTCCCTAACCTGTATCAAGGTAGTAAGTACAACAGTCTGGTGACTGTAATGGTCACAGGACAGTAGGATTTTAGTCTCTAACCTGTATCAAGGTAGTAAGTACACCAGTCTGGTAACTGTTCGGATCACAGGAGAGTAGGATTTTAGTCCCTAACCTGTATCAAGGTAGTAAGTACAACAGTCTGGTGACTGTAATGGTCACAGGAGAGTAGGATTTTAGTCCCTAACCTGTATCAAGGTAGTAAGTACAACAGTCTGGTGACTGTAATGGTCACAGGAGAGTAGGATTTTAGTCCCTAACCTGTATCAAGGTAGTAAGTACACCAGTCTGGTAACTGTTCAGCTCACAGGAGAGTAGGATTTGAGTCCCTAACCTGTATCAAGGTAGTAAGAACACCAGTCTGGTAACTGTTCAGATCACAGGAGAGTAGGATTTTAGTCCCTAACCTGTATCAAGGTAGTAAGTACAACAGTCTGGTGACTGTAATGGTCACATGAGAGTAGGATTTTAGTCCATAACCTGTATCAAGGTAGTAAGTAACACCAACCTGGTAACTGTTCAGATCACAGGAGAGTAGGACTTTAGTCCCTAACCTGTATCAAGGTAGTAAGTACAACAGTCTGGTGACTGTAATGGTCACAGGAGAGTAAGATTTTAGTCCCTAACCTTTATCAAGGTAGTAAGTAGACCAGTCTGGTAACTATTCAGATCACAGGAGAGTAGGATTTTAGTCCCTAACCTGTATCAAGGTAGTAAGTACACCAGTCTGGTAACTGTTTAGCTCACAGGAGAGTAAGATTTTAGTCCCTAACCTGTATCAAGGTAGTAAGTGCAACAGTCTGGTGACTGTAATGGTCACAGGAGAGTAGGATTTTAGTCCCTAACCTGTATCAAGGTAGTAAGTACAACCAGTCTGGTAACTGTTCAGATCACAGGAGAGTAGGATTTTAGTCCCTAACCTGTATCAAGGTAGTAAGTACACCAGTCTGGTAACTGTTCAGCTCACAGGAGAGTAGGATTTTAGTCCCTAACCTGTATCAAGGTAGTAAGTACAACAGTCTGGTGACTGTAATGGTCACAGGACAGTAGGATTTTAGTCCCTAACCTGTATCAAGGTAGTAAGTACACCAACCTGGTAACTGTTCAGATCACAGGAGAGTAGGACTTTAGTCCCTAACCTGTATCTAGGTAGTAAGTACAACAGTCTGGTGCCTGTAATGGTCACAGGAGAGTAGGATTTTAGTCCCTAACCTTTATCAAGGTAGTAAGTATACCAGTCTGGTAACTATTCAGATCACAGGAGAGTAGGATTTTAGTCCCTAACCTGTATCAAGGTAGTAAGTACACCAGTCTGGTAACTGTTTAGCTCACAGGAGAGTAAGATTTTAGTCCCTAACTGTATCAAGGTAGTAAGTGCAACAGTCTGGTGACTGAAATGGTCACAGGAGAGTAGGATTTTAGTCCCTAACCTGTATCAAGGTAGTAGGTACACCAGTCTGGTAACTTTTCAGATCACAGGAGAGTAGGATTTTAGTCCCTAACCTGTATCAAGGTAGTAAGTACAACAGTGTGGTGACTGTAATGGTCACAGGAGAGTAGGATTTTAGTCCCTAACCTGTATCAAGGTAGTACGTACACCAGTCTGGTAACTGTTCAGATCACAGGAGAGTAGGATTTTAGTCCCTAACCTGTATCAAGGTAGTAAGTACACCAGTCTGGTAACTGTTCAGCTCACAGGAAAGTAGGATTTTAGTCCCTAACCTGTATCAAGGTAGTAAGTACAACAGTCTGGTGACTGTAATGGTCACAGGACAGTAGGATTTTAGTCCCTAACCTGTATCAAGGTAGTAAGTACACCAGTCTGGTGACTGTTCAGATCACAGGAGAGTAGGATTTTAGTCCCTAACCTGTATCAAGGTAGTAAGTACACCAGTCTGGTGACTGTAATGGTCACAAGAGAGTAGGATTTTAGTCCCTAACCTGTATCAAGGTAGTAAGTACACCAGTCTGGTAACTGTTCAGCTCACAGGAGAGTAGGATTTTAGTCCCTAACCTGTATCAAGGTAGTAAGTACACCAGTCTGGTAACTGTTCAGATCACTGGAGAGTAGGATTTTAGTCCCTAACCTGTATCAAGGTAGTAAGTACACCAGTCTGGTGACTGTAATGGTCACAGGAGAGTAGGATTTTAGTCCCTAACCTGTATCAAGGTAGTAAGTACACCAGTCTGGTAACTGTTCAGCTCACAGGAGAGTAGGATTTTAGTCCCTAACCTGTATCAAGGTAGTAAGTACACCAGTCTGGTAACTGTTCAGATCACAGGAGAGTAGGATTTTAGTCCCTAACCTGTATCAAGGTAGTAAGTACAACAGTCTGGTGACTGTAATGGTCACAGGAGAGTAGGATTTTAGTCCCTAACCTGTATCAAGGTAGTAAGTACACCAGTCTGGTAACTGTTCAGCTCACAGGAGAGTAGGATTTTAGTCCCTAACCTGTATCAAGGTAGTAAGTACACCAGTCTGGTAACTGTTCAGATCACAAGAGAGTAGGATTTTAGTCCCTAACCTGTATCAAGGTAGTAAGTAAACAGTCTGGTGACTGTAATGGTCACAGGAGAGTAGGATTTTAGTCCCTAACCTGTATCAAGGTAGTAAGTACACCAGTCTGGTAACTGTTCAGATCACAGGAGAGTGTAGGATTTTAGTCCCTATCCTGTATCAAGGTAGTAAGTACACCAGTCTGGTAACTGTTCAGCTCACAGGAGAGTAGGATTTTAGTTCCTAACCTGTATAAAGGTAGTAAGTACAACAGTCTGGTGACTGTAATGGTCACAGGAGAGTAGGATTTTAGTCCCTAACCTGTATCAACGTAGTAAGTACACCAGTCTGGTAACTGTTCAGATCACAGGAGAGTAGGATTTTAGTCCCTAACCTGTATCAAGGTAGTAAGTACACCAGTCTGGTGACTGTAATGGTGACAGGAGAGTAGGATTTTAGTCCCTAACCTGTATCAAGGTAGTAAGTACACCAGTCTGGTGACTGTTCAGCTCACAGGAGAGTAGGATTTTAGTCCCTAACCTGTATCAAGCTAGTAAGTACTGTTATCGTCACAGAAAAGCTTGGATACTGATCTGGATCACCCTGCCTATATCCTCCTAGATTAGTCCTGAGAACGACTGTTGTGGTCTGCAGCAGTTTGCAGCCCTGCTCCGGATCTACCTATGAGGGCCGCAAATCTGTTCCTAAGCAGCAGCAGACACTGTCCCTACACTCACTGTCTGGATGGCTGTGTGCAGAGCACAGTGCGGCCGGGTCTTATAAAGGCTCGGTCACGCTGTGCAGGCCGGCCAATCACTGCAATGCCACAACTAACAGGGCTGTGGCATTGCAGTGGTCTGCCAGCCAATCCCTGCATGTGGGCTGGCTCTCTAAAGAGCGCCAACATGCAGGGATGAGGACCACGAGCACAGCACGAGTATCGCGAGATTACTCGGTGCTCGCCGAGTAGCCCGAGTACAGTGATACTCGTGCGAGTACCGAGCAGCGCAGGGCATACTCGCTCATCACTAGAGATGAAGCATCAACAGCAGAAGCGATCAGATAGTGTAGGCTTCAAGCACCCTAAGGGGAATAGTAAAAAGAATAAAAAATGTAAATAAAAAAAAAGTTAATATCAATCTGAAAAAATAAAAAAAAGTACAAATTACCCCCTTTTGCCCCATTGAAAATAAAACTATAAAAATTAATACACATACTTGGTATAGCCACATTCAGAAATGCCGATCTTTAAAACTTGGAACAGCTATAAAGGATATGTCTGGGGCCACAAGGGAGTGGGTACTCAGGTCTCAGGCGGTCAGTTGCGGGGATCTCACGGGTGGTCCGTGCCCGTGCCTGTGCCCTTGGGTGACAATAAAAAGGGATGAATGTACAGGGATAGGAGTTATCAGTTGGGACGCCAACTGTAGGTTCTGGTGAAGGCACCGGCGCTGCTTGGACCTCCGTGGTGATGAGCAGCAGCAGGTTGGAGTGGCTCCCTACAGGAGGAGCAGAGTCCCCAGGGCGTTGGAAGTAGGAATGGATGGTGGAGTACGGCAGCACAGTCGTTGCTGCACAGGGCTGGAGTAGGGGAGCGCAGTCGGTGTGGTGCAGGATGGGTGGAAGGAGGGACACGCACATATTAAAGTCTTTTGGTACCTTTACTGATGACTGGTTGCAGGTACATACGTCCGGGCTGGAGGAAACACTTTTGGACTTCCACAGTGAGTTGGGATGTAGGCCTCCGTATTCGGTTCTCCCGTTCTGAGTCTGGCAGGTATGGAACCTAACCGGACCGTTACTTCTCTCTCCACACCCGTGTTGCTGCACTGAGGGCTCTCTCATGGGCCACCGCATCTATCTCCCCACAGTCCCTGGCTCTCAATTGTTGGTGCTGCGGGTGTCCGGGAAGCTAAGCCTCCTCGGGATGCTGGATTCTCTGCTGGGGCTATCTTCTCTGTCCCTGCAGTCTCGGGCTCCAGTGACCGGTGCTCTGGTGGGGTTAGTCGGTATGGCTCCTCTGCTCCCGGTAAAGTGTTTCTCGCCTTTGCCTTCGGTCCCTACTCTCTGGACTTTCACACTGGCTTCTGTGTGTACTGGTTCGAGCCTAGCACGGATCCCATACCAGTTCAGCTCACTAGCCTCTGAGCTACCGTCGCAGCTCTTCTAGCGTCTGCACACTGTGTCTGATTCCGCCCCCAGTGCCTGTATTTATAGGAGAGACTGGCTTAAGGCAACCAGTTGGGCTTCCCCTACAGGCCTGGGGTGGAAGGTGTTGGGTGCAATTGTGGTTACCAACTGTGGAAAATCCTTTAGTGTCCTAGGGAAGCATGTGGTTACCTGTACAGGGTGCCACAGATACAAAAGTGCATATCACATATAGGGTCTTATCTTTATAATACACTACCTTTTTGCGACAAATGTCACTGCTCACCTGGATTGGTAGTGTGACACACAACCAGTATAGCACATTTTTGAAACAGCTACTGCAGGATCCACCATCCACATGTACTATGGTAGCCAAACAAGCCCAAAGGAAATTTGTATACATGATCCACGCCGTTGTATGATGAAAAGGACCACTAGAGTATATCCAATAATGATGGCTTTATTCATTCTACGCATTTTGGAGCATTATCACCGCTCCTTCTTCAGGAAACCAACCATACATACATTAGCAAGGCACTGACTAAATAGACAGTAAAAACGCTGAAACAAAGCACATGATTATGATGTAGGATTGGGAGGTTACACCTACGTCATGTGTAACCCCATCCTCAACCAGACTGCATTCGGTTCATCTAGAAAATAGAAAATCAAAAGGCCGGCTGAAGAAAAAAAAATAGGGGGTTGAGGGGAAAGATTGAAGAAATGAGGACATGAGCTGGTGAATTTGAATAACTGATATTAAAATGGAGAGAACATAGATGAAGATTGATTAAAAATTAATAATAGAAAGAGAAAATTGTCTAATGTGTTCATAAATGAACCATCAATGGAAATAAAGAGCAGTGGTGTAGCGATCGCGGTCACAGGGGTCGTGGCTGCGACAGGGCCCGGACCTATAAAGGGACCGGCCCGTGCCGCCAGCCGCCCCTTGCGCTAGGTGATCGCAGCGCCGGGGCGCCCGCTTCATATGGATTTGTGTCCCCGAGGACATACATTCATGTGACAGGGCCCGTGTGTCAGGGAGAGGAGGGGAGCCTCTAACATCCTGCTGCTGCCCCTCGCCTCCTCTGACCTGCCGGCTTCCTGGCCTACTTTTCATTGTGCCACCTCCTCCCACTTCCTGCTTTATGCAGTGCACAGTGGAACGCAGGCCGGCGGCACCTCTTCCTCCTCCTGAATCAATCCTCAGTTTCTGCAAGTGGAGACCGCTGGAGCAGTGAGGGAACCAGGACAGGTAAGAACAGATTTTTTTTTTAATAAGTGAGTGCAGTATGGCCAGAGGATTTGGGAAGGTGGGAGGTCATATATAAGGCTGCAAATATAATACTGCATTATATGGGAGCTATAAGGCTGCATATATAATACAGCACTATATGGGAGATATAAGGCTGGATATATAATACTGCACTATATGGGAGATATAAGGCTGCATATATAATACTGCACTATATGGGAGCTATAAGGCTGCATATATAATACTGCACTATATAGGAACTATAAAGCTGCATATATAATACTGCACTATATGAGAAATATAAGGCTGCATATATAATACTGCACTATATGGGAGCTATGAGGCTGCATATATAATACTGAACTATATAGGAGCTATAAGGCTGCATATATAATACTACACTATATGGGAGCTATAAGGCTGCATATATAATACTGCACTATATGGAAGCTATAAGGATGCATATATAATACTACACTATATGGAGCGATATGAGACTGCATATATAATACTGCACTATATGAAGAGATACAGTGTTGGCCAAAAGTATTGACACCCCTGCCATTCTGTCAGATAATACTCAGTTTCTTCCTGAAAATTATAGCAATCACAAATTCTTTGGTATTATTATCTTCTTTTAATTTGTCTTCAATGAAAAAAACACAAAAAGAATTGTCCTAAAGCCAAATTGGATATTATTCCACACCAAACATAAAAAAGGGGGTCGACAAAAGTATTGGCACCCTTAGAAAAATCATGTGATGCTTCTCTAATTTGTGTAATTAACAGCACCTGTAACTTACCTGTGGCACCTAACAGGTGTTGGCAATAACTAAATCACACTTGCAGCCAGTTGACATGGATTAAAGTTGACTCAACCTCTGTCATATGTCCTTGTGTGTACCACATTGAGCATGGAGAAAAGAAAGAAGACCAAAGAACTGTCTGAGGACTTGAGAAACCAAATTGTGAGGAAGCATGAGCAATCTCAAGGCTACAAGTCCATCTCCAAGACCTGAATGTTCCTGTGTCTACCGTGCGCAGTGTCATCAAGAAGTTTAAAGCCCATGTCACTGTGGCTAACCTCCCTAGATGTGGACGGAAAAGAAAAATTGACAAGAGATTTCAACGCAAGATTGTGCGGATGGTGGATAAAAAACCTCGACTAACATTCAAACAAGTTCAAGCTGCCCTGCAGTCCGAGGGTACGACAGTGTCAACCCGTACTATCCGTCGGCGTCTGAATGAAAAGGGACTGCATGGTAGGATACCCAGGAAGACTCCACTTCTTACCCCTAGACATAAAAAAGCCAGGCTGGAGTTTGCCAAAACTTACCTGAGAAAGCCTACAACGTTTTGGAAGAATGTTCTCTGGTCAGATGAGACAAAAGTAGAGCTTTTTGGGCAAAGGCATCAACATACAGTTTACAGGAGAAAAAAAGAGGCATTCAAAGAAAAGAACACGGTCCCTACAGTCAAACATGGTGGAGGTTCCCTGATGTTTTGGGGTTGCTTTGCTGCCTCTGGCACTGGACTGCTTGACCGTGTGCATGGCATTATGAAGTCTGAAGACTACCAACAAATTTTGCAGCATAATGTAGGGCCCAGTGTGAGAAAGATGGGTCTCCCTCAGAGGTCATGGGTCTTCCAGCAGGACAATGACCCAAAACACACTTCAAAAAGCACTAAAAATGGTTTGAGAGAAAGCACTGGAGACTTCTAAGGTGGCCAGCAATGAGTCCAGACCTGAATCCCATAGAGCACCTGTGGAGAGATCTAAAAATGGCAGTTTGGAGAAGGCGCCTTCAAATATCGGGGCCCTGGAGCAGTTTGCCAAAGAAGAATGGCCTAAAATTCCAGCAGAGCATTGTAAGAAACTCATTGATGGTTACCGGAAGCGGTTGATCGCAGTTATTTTGGCTAAAGGTTGTGCAACCAAGTATTAGGCTGAGGGTGCCAATACTTTTGTCCGGCCCATTTTTGGAGTTTTGTGTGAAATGATCAATATTTTGCTTTTTGCTTCACTCTTTTGTGTTTTTTCATTGAAGACAAATTAAATGAAGATAATATTACCAAAGAATTTGTGATTGCAATCAGTTTCAGGAAGAAACTGAGTATTATCTGACAGAATTACAGGGGTGTCAATACTTTTGGCCAACACTGTATGAGGCTGCATATATGAGGCTGCACTATATGGAGAGTTTTGAGGCTGCTCTATATGGAAAGTTATGAGCCTGCACTATATGAGGGTTTTGAGGCTGCATTATATGGAGAGTTTTGAGTCTGTATTATACTATATGGAGAGTATTGAGGCTGCATCATATGGAAAGATTTGAGACTTCACTATTTGGAGAGCTATGAGGCAGTATTATGCTATATGGAGGGCTATGAGGCTGTATTATACTATATGGAGAGGCTATGAGGCTGCATTATACTATATGGAAAGGCTATGAGGCTGTATTATACTATATGGAGAGGATATAAGGCTGCATTATGCTATAAGGAGGGCTATGAGGCTGCATTATGATATATGGAGGGCTATGAGGCTGCATTATGATATATGGAGGGATGTGAGGCTGCAGTATATTATACGGAGTATAATGGGGGTTCATTATAATAATTAAATGACTATGGGGACTACCTTATGAATGGGACTATGGAATGCATTATAATGCATAGAGGACTATGGGGATACATTGTAATATGTGGAGGAATATGAGGATGTGTGGAGCCCACTGGGATGGGGTATTCGGTACCGGACCCGGGAATCACGTGGTATCACGGCGGTCTTGGTCCAGAAAGTGTCCCGAGCCCACAAGTAAAGGTTGGGGGTTATTTACAGGGGAGAAAGTCGTGACACCACCCGTGGTATGTGGTCAGGGTGACCACCGCTGTTGCAGAACCTCCGGGGATGATGGGCAGCAGCCTGAGATGTGACAGCTCTCCACAGGCAGAGCCTGGTCCTCGGGGCAGTAGTGATGAGACAGTTTGTGAGGGAGAACAGGGTTTGCAAGAATTACACAGACTCACGGTTTTGTAGTTTTCCAAGTCTTTTATTGGAGCAGATGGTAATTCAGCTGAGTACTGTCCACAGAGTCTGTACAGGTTGCTCCCACCCTGGCCGTGTCCTTTGGCTCCCTGTTCCTGCACTGTGTGTGTGTCCCTGCTGCCGCTTAAGCTAAACTGCCGACCCTTTCTCCCCTCACGGGTACCAACTTGCTAGGCAACTTGAGTCTTATTCCGTGTTCCTGACCCCGCCGTGTTGCTTCGCTGTAGTACAATGAAGATGTGGGACCTTCACTAATCTGGTGTTCACTGTGCTGTTTGTGTCAGGCACAGCATCGGATCCGGTATCCGTTCTATGCGCTTCTCTGGGGCAAGTCTCAGGGGACTCAGTTTCCCAGGGGTGTTTCTCTCTGCTCCTTCTCCTGTTCCTCAGAGCCTGGGCAGCCTGGAGTTGGACAGTGGACCGTGGGATGAGCCTAACACAGCCATTTTACACCCAGGTCTTCTTCCTCAGTGCTGCTCCGCACTGAACTAACTGCCACTTCCTCTCCACAACAGAATATATAGGGAAGCAGCTTTAGCTCCCCCTTCTGGCCTGGATGCGCTAGTGTAGTGTTGTGGGTTGTGTGGGGAGTTAACCCGTTGTGGTGGTGTTACTGTGGCACATGAATCCTGGGGTGCCACTGATGCATTATAATAATTGGACGACTATGGTGATGGTAGGAGGTGCACCATATAAACCAGGATGGGGGACATATATGCCACGATAAGGGACATATTTCAGGAGGAGGACCATAAATAGCAGGATGAGGGATATCAATACATAATGAAGGGGGACAGGGGTACATTTGTGAGTCTTTAAAGGATTGAGAACATTACATGAGGCCCGTACATTTCATCAACATGTGGGGGGGGGCCCAGGTCTAGTTTCTCACCGGGGTCCGCCAGACTCTGGTTACGCCACTGTCTCTCATCTTTTAATTTTTCAATAAATTTGATTTTCTTGTATGCAAATGATAAAATGTTCAGAAAGTTTTTAATAACAGCATTGGCACGAGAGGTCTCTTCATAGAACGCACACAATCCAGAGAAACTTTATGGATATTCCTCTGTCACCACAATGAAAAATGACAGTCTGCAAACAGGCAAATTATTATCACTGAGATTTTCAGACAGTTTTTTATCATTACTATGCTCCTTACTCTTTCTATTTTTCATTTTTTTCGACACAGATTTGTGGCGCCCTGCCAACGCAGGTAACCACATATCTCTCTACTGCACAGCTGGGTTTCCACAGCAGGTACCACTACAAACAACACCTTCCACCCCGGCACACTAGGGGGAGCTCACCCTGCTGCACTTAGGCAGGATCCCATATAAATACTGCTGCTGGGGGCAGAGTTAGTCAGAGTGTAGCAGACGCTAGAAGAGCTGCAGGAAAGTTCTGGTGCTGGTACCACGAGTAGGCACAGGCCAGAGACCCAGAGTAGCCTTTCAGCGTCCCACCAGCCTAAGTGGGATTGAAGGCGAGGAGTCTAAAAGCAGAAGCAGGGAACAGGTAGCTCCGGCTGTGAGTTCGTTCCAGAGAGGGAAAGAGAAGCTGGATATTGGGGATCCGCACCAGTGGAGAACTACAAGTCCCACAGGAAACCCCTGGGCACCGAGGAAGCTACAGCTACCCGGTCTCCTGAGAGAGTCAAGGAAAGGGAGCCAGGAACAGCAGGACGCTGCAGTGCCAGAGAAGGTCGTCCCGGAGACCACACAGTAGGGAAGGAGAAACAGACAAGAGAAGAGAGTGCAGGCAAGTCAGGATTTAATAGACTGTGCTTCAGTGAATACACAGGGAAGGAGGCCTTATACCCACTTGCTGTGGGAGCCCACTGTGCAGCCCAGTTACCCGTCAGTGCTCAGGACAATTTACCTACATCCCAGCAGTAAAAGGTAAAGAGGCTTTAAGTGTGTGTGTGCATCCTTTCCTATTTCTCACCGTGACCTCAATAGACTTTCATACCCCCACTCACTACCTCAGCTCTGCTATCACCTGTTCACCTCACCAAGCTGCCCCGGGCATATACGGCAGGGGCTGGCTGGCCCCCCAGGCCAGTGGTCAAGCAGCAGTTTTGAGGCCACCCGGTCATCTGTCATGTTGGTCTAGGAGACTGCTCTGCCCTTGAAGTTCACTGCTGTGTGCTTGCCCCCCAGGCTGAAATTTGCCAGCCAGCCCTTGATATACAGTATGTGTGTGCCTCACCTCCACTGACAACCATAGTTCGACTTCACTTTATTCCTCATTTTCGTTGATGTTTCATTTTTAAATAACACACAGACAATTCCCCTCTTTCTTTCTAACATTTTTCATAATTCAGAGAATTTTTATGCAAATTCCTACAATGAAAAAATAATAGTCACCAATTGGGCAAATCGTCACTGAGATTTTCATACAATTTATTGTTATAATTACTCTCACATGTCACCAGAAGCTGACAACGTCTTTGATGATTCTACATGGTATCAGGTATAGCTCACCAGTAGTTTATGAGACCACATATATGAGTGTGCCACACTCCATTCATAACCACGGTTTGATTTCACATCAATCCTTATTTCCATTGATGGTTCATTTAGAGATAACACATAGACAATTTTCTCTCTATTATTAATTTTTAATCAACCCTCATCTATGTTCTCTCCATTTTTATATCACTTATTCAAATTTACTATCTCATGTATTAATTTCTTCAATCTTTCCCTAATCCCGCCTTTTTTTTTTTCTTCAGCCGTATTTTGAGTTTCTATTTTCTAGATGAACTGAATGCAGTCTGGTTGAGGATGGGGTTACACATGACGTAGGTGTAACCTCCCAATCCTACATCATAATCATGTGCTTTGTTTCAGCATTCTTAATGTCTATTTAATCAGTGTCTCATGCTAATGTATGTATGGTTGGTTTCCTGAAGAAAGAGAGGGGATAACGCTCCGAAAAGCCACCATTGTTTGATATACTCCAGTCAGGGCCGGGATGACAGCTAGGCGAAACTAGGCGATCGCCTAGGGCGCCATCTTGCGCAGGGCGCATTCCCGCCTGACCGGAGTCCGGTCACCGCCGCCCGGCCCTGGCGTTGTGGGGAGAAGCTGCGGCAGGGAGTGGTGGGCGCCGCCATGTTCTTTGTGGCTGGCGCCCACTAACTGTACAGTCGGTCAATAGAGGTTGAGACCTCTACACAATGGCCGCGGTCTCCAATTAGCCACGGCCATTTTGTTGAAGTCTCAGCTTCCACCGACCGGCTGTACTGTTAGTGGGCGCCGGCCACAAAGAACATGGCGGCGCCCACCGCTAGCTGCCGCAGGCCCGCAGCTACTCCTCGCAGGCAGCGTCCTGCAGATGTGCCCTCCGGGCTCCGGCACCCCTGCTCCGCATCCACTTACCCCAATGGTAAGTTATGCTGGAGGCTGTGGGGGAGACAGGGAGGCTGTGGGGGAGACAGGGAGGCTGTGGGCAGACAGGGAGGTTGTGGGGGAGACAGGGAGGCTGAGGGGGAGACAGGGAGGCTGAGGGGGAGACAGGGAGACTGTGGGGAGACTGTGGGCGAGACAGGGAGACTGTGGGGGAGACAGGGAGGCTGTGGGGGAGACAGAGAGGCTGTGGGGGAGACAGGGAGGCTGTGGGGGAGACAGGGAGGCTGTGGGGGAGACAGGGGGGCTGTGGGGGAGACAGGGGGGCTGTGGGGAGACAGGGAGGCTGTGGGGGAGACAGGGAGGCTGTGGGGGAGACAGGGAGACAGGGAGATTGTGGGGAGACAGGGAGGCTGTCAGGATGGAGGGATGCAGTCAGGATGGAGGGAGGCTGTTGGTATGGAGTCAGGATGGAGGGATGCAGTCAGGATGGAGGGAGGCTGTTGGTATGGAGGAAGGATGGAGAGAGGCTGTCAGGATGGAATAGGCTATTGGGATAGAGGGAGGCTGTCAGGATGGAGGACCGCTGTTGGGATGGAGGAAGTATGGAGGGAGGCTGTCGGGATGGAGGAAGGATGGAAGGAGGCTGTCAGGATGGAGGAAAGAAGGAGGGAGGCTGTCAGGATGGAGGGAGGTTGCCGGGATGGAGGGAGGCTGTCGGGATGGAGGAACGCTGTTGGGATGGAGGAAGTATGGAGGGAGGCGGTCAGGATGGAGGGACATTGTTGGGATGGAGGGAGGCTATCGCGATGAAGTGAGGCTGTCGGGATGGAGGAAGGATGAAGTGAGGCTGCCGGGATGGAGGAAGGAAGGAAGGAGACTATCAGGATGGAGGGAGGCTGTCGGAATGGAGGGAAGCTGTTGGGATGTTGTCTATATGGCTGGAAGCCATCTCTATTGCGTACGGCCAGCAGTAGTCTCTATCGTGTATTCTCTATTGCGTACGGCCAGCAGTAGTCTCTATTGTGTATTCTCTATTGTGTATGGCCAGCAGCAGTTTCTATTGTGTATTCTCTATTGTATGTATAGCCAGCAGCAGTCTCCATTGTGTATACGGTCCGCAGCCATCTCTACTGTGTATACAGGTAGCAGCTGTCTCTATTCTGTATTCTCTATTGTATATACAGCTATTGTGTTTAGCGTTATAGAAAAGAAGTTGCAACACACAATCAGCGGTGTTTATTCACTCTTTGTGGGGTGGCACTTCAACAGGCATATAGTCAACAGGCATATGGTGGACTATATGCCTGTTGAAGCGCCACTTGCAGTGTGAAACGGCCATCGCCTTTGAGAACCCCCCCGTCCTCAGACCCGCACCATGTAAGACCACACGAAGAGGGAATAAACACCGTTGATCCTACGATGCTGCAACTCCATTTCTATAACGCTAACCGGAAGTGATGAACCGCTAACTGGAAGTGTGGACTGGGTTGTTTGAATGCTCAGCAGGCTGAATGCCGGAGCGCTGGTGATCAGGAAGGGGGCACCCTGAAGCAATCTGCAAGCTGCAGCTCTCCAGAAACACCGTGGACAGATTGGTGCTGGCACCAAGAATCATCAGAACCGTGACTGATACAGCTATTGTGTATTCAGCCTACAGCAGTCTCAAGTGTGTGTGTGTGTGTATGTAATATATAATAGAGAGAGTGTAAAAAAAGGAAAAACAGCACAAAAAATAGAAAAAAGTGGACTTTATTGCCCAATGCGTGGCCACGGGGGGGGGCGCCGTTTGCCTTACCTGCCTAGGGCACCAAAATGCCTTGTCCCAGCACTGACTCCAGTCGTCCCTTTCATCACACGGCGGGACGCGGATCATGTACACAAATTTTCTTTGGGCTCGATGTATCAAAATATAATATTAATTAATCCGATCTGTAAACTGCAGGACGAGAAAAAAAATCAAAATGTCAGAATATTTTGTTGGTCTCTTCAGCATTGCAATAAAATGCAATAACGGATGATCAAATCATTACATCTTCCGAAAAATGACATCATTAAAATTTTCAGCTCATGACGCAAAAAAATAAGCCCTCACACAGCCCCGGATCCTGAAAAATGAGAATGTAACGGGTCACATAAAATGGCGACAAAAATGTCATTCTTTTTTTTTTTTTTTTAACAAATTTCTGATTTTCTTTTCATCACTTAGATAAAAGTAAAAGTATACATGTTTGGTATCTATGAACTCATACTGACCCGAGGCATCAAACAGACATGTCAGTATTACCATATGGTAAATATGATAAATAAAAGATACAAAAAAGTAAAAGCGAAATTACACTTTTTTTTGCAATTCCACCCTACTTTGAATTTTTTCCCATTTTCTAGTAGACGATATGGTAATATGAATGATGTCATTGAAAAGTACAACTTGTCCCGCAAAAAAACAAGCCTCATATGGCTATATTAACAGAAAATAAAAAGTTATAGCTCTTGCAAGAAGGAGAGGAAAAAATGAAAATGGAAAATAGCCCTGAGGTAAAGGGGTTAAAAGGGAAGCTGTAGAGCAGGGGTCCCCAAATCCAGGCCTCAAGGGCCGCCAACAGTGCAGGTTTTCAGGATTTCCTTAGTATTGCACAGGGCTTAGTATTGCATCACCTGTGCAGATGATCACATTAGCACCTGTGCAATACTAAGGAAATCCTGAAAACCAGCACTGTTGGAGGCCCTTGAGGCCTGGAGTTGGGGACCTCTGCTGTAGAGTAAAAAAAATCATTAATGTCCTATAGGTATAGGGTTATACTGCAGTTATTAGTGTTGGAGGCACAATCAGATAGCAGATGGCAATCCCATCACAATGCTCTAACTGGCCGGTGACTCCCCTGACCCGAGGGTGATAGCTGCATAGAAATACATAGCTGTCACACTCGGGTCAGGGGAGTCACCGGCCAGTTCAAGCTTTGCAATGCATTCCTTGTCTGAGTTTTACGGCCGTCTGACTGCACCTAAGAAGGTGTCCAACTGCGGACAGTGCAGTTCATAGAAAAAAAGTGCCCGGCTCAGAGAACACAGAGAGAGAGTGCAGGGGGGCCAGAGAGAATGCAGGGCAGAGAGAGTGCAGGCAGAGCAGAGAGAGGGCAGAGACAGCACAGGAGGAGCAGAGAGAGCACCGAAGGCGGTCAGAGCGAGTGCAGAGGTGCCAGAGAGCACAGAGAGTGGGCAGAGAAAATGCAGGGAAGCCAGAGAGGGTGCAGGGAAGCAGAGAGAATGCAGGGATGGCAGAAAGAGTGCAGAGGAGGCAGAGAGAGTGTATGGGGCCAGAGAGCATAGAGAGGGGACAGAGTGAGTGCAAGGGGACAGAGAGCAAAGAGCAAGGGTAGAAAGAGTGCAGAGGGGTCAGAGAACACAGAAAGAGTGCAGAGGAGCCAGAGAGAATGCAGGGGAGCAGAGTGAGTGCAAAGGTGGAGCAGAGACAGCACAAGGGGGTAGATAGAGGGCAGGGGGCAGAGAGATTGCATGGGGGCAGAAAGAGCGCACTTAAGCCACCATCTTTGGACACCTGGGTATACAAAGATAGCAGCGGCATGATGCATCACACCACTTCCACTGCAAGAATACAGTAATTACAGGATTACTTTCGAAGGGGAACTTGGTGGGATCTAATAAAGTGGATAACTAAGTACTTCTGTCTATTTTGTATGCAATAAATGATTTTTCTGTGTATGTTTTTTTTTTCTTTACTGAAGGTATTGCTTATGGCAGGCTGGCATAAGGATGTTTGTCATTAGCAATACGGCTGGATGTCAGGTGCCAAAAAAAGCTGACATAAACCCATTAATTTCCCAGTCTGTCCCTGCTACATGGCAGCTGGAAGAGTGGGGTAAAAAACAGTTTTGGCCTCTCTCATGGGGTGGCTGCTGGCTGAAATTTTCAGTGTGGGGGCTCAGAATGCTTGGGTCTCACCACGGTCAGAATTTCAGCCCCCAGCTGCCTGGGTTATCTTGGCTGGCAAACAAAAATACAGCAAAACCAACGCCAATTTTTTTTTTTTATTAATAAATAGGGCTCCCCTGTATTTTTTATTGCCAGAAAAGTTAACACCAGGCAGTAAAGGTTGGCAGCCAATAGCTGCTTGAGTTATATATGCTGGCAATTGAAAATACAGCAAAGCCCTACACATTTTTTACCAGGAAATTAAACACTTTATTACTTTAATCAAAAAAGACAAACACAGAAACAGGTTTTTAAGTAAAAATACATTTATTTACATACATTGGGAGAGAGCACTGGGAAGAGAGACAGCGGAGAGGGGAACGACCGCCACCCACAGCGCCACATAGCCTGCCCCCATCATGACGTCACTGCCCTCCCGATCCGATAGCATCAAGCTCATGTCTAGTATATAATATTTCACACATCTACATGTATATTTTACACATGATTGTTATGAATGTAGGATATACTGTACTAAAACAGTGGGGCTGAGGTGCAGGTTCCTGCTTGCTGGGCAGTAAAAGTTATACTGATGTTTTTTAAAAGCTAAAATTGGAAAGGGCTTGTAAAAACAAGCATTATGCAATTTATGTAACACCCCCGTCCACTGCTGCATGATGCCTAGAAGGTTTCTTGTGAGAAGGCATCTGAGGCACTGAGAGGGCAACTGCCCAGGCGCCATATTTTATTACAAAAAATGGATGCCTCATTCAGCAGTAACAGCTGTTGCATTCATAAGAAAAAAAAAAGAGAAAATGGAAGTAACCACATATATGCACGACCACTCCTCTATTCTTTTTTACCAGAAGTAGATCATGTATGTGGACGTTTTTTGCTTCTAATAATAGGCTAGGTCACATCTATGTTTTTTTAAAACTTGATCCGGTTTTGAGCTTTCAAAAGTTCAAAACCGGATCAAGAAACGCTCCCCATAGGAGCCAATGCTAAAAACCGGATTGCTTCACAAGGAATCCGGCTTCCGTCTCCGGCTCTGCAGCCTGCGTAAAATCATGCAGACTGCAGTTTTCGGAGCGATTTAGCATCCGCAATGCAGGAACCGATTGCTTAGGATGTGTAATCCTGAGCAATCCGGTTTCCGGATAGTTTGCTCATCCCTGCTGCTACAGGATAGCAAACTGTTCTATGTATCTTAATCGATTAATTTAATAAATAAATGATTGATTAATGTCTCTAGGGGGTGCCTAGTCCCCCTAGAGACCTTACACCCACTCAGTTGGGCTTATCCTGCTTTAATCTGTAATGTAGAAAAGCGCCGGGCTCCTCAGAGCTGCGCGCATGACCCCACAAACTGACCCCCCCCGTGTCGGTAGACCTGTCCCTGCATCCCTCTTATCTTTTATAGCTATCCCTTTTGCTGAATAAAAGAATGTATTAAAGTAGAGAATACAGGTTATATTTACGTGATGTCTGAGTTTCAGTTTCTGTAAGTACCCATAGGCGGGGCTGTCTGCTGCCTCCGCCCGCTTAGTAATTATGCACGTAATACAGTAATTTCTGTACCTTGCGGTACCGGATCCGGTCCCATAGGTGCCCATATTAAAAAAACGCATTCGTGGGGGCGTGGCCTGCTGATGAGGAGATAGGACGCTGTTCTGAGCTGCTCCGCTCCTGAACCCCCAATAACGCCACTTTTACCTCCTCACCGCCGGCGATATCCTTATGGGCAGGACGAGGAAGACACAGGGAGGCCCCAGCACTGTTCCCCCGAGCTCTAGCGGTAATATTGACTGTTTCCTCCGCTCCTTCACAGCCCGTATCCGGATTAATGGTACCCTGTCTGAGCCGTTCGCTATCAGTAATGGCACACGGCAGGGATGTCCATT
This sequence comes from Allobates femoralis, assembly GCA_033576535.1. Taxonomy (NCBI): domain Eukaryota; kingdom Metazoa; phylum Chordata; class Amphibia; order Anura; family Aromobatidae; genus Allobates; species Allobates femoralis. The sequence continues at coordinate 539,738,171 of JARQOC010000004.1, forward strand.
GTCTCCCTTCTTATATATTCTCTGCATGGAGTCGTTGGCCTCCTCGCTCAGGGGCAATCCATCTATTCGGGGAGTAGGTGGGAGTGAGAGAGCACAAGGTCGCTCTCTTTGCTGATGATCTCCTCCTATATGTCACAAACCCTCTGATCAGCATCCCAAACATCATGTCTGAGCTGGGGAAATATGGCTGTATGAGTAATCTCAAAATCAATATGTCCAAGTCAGTGTTACTGAACATTTCACTCCCCCGACTGGTCTCTCATCTCCTGAAAGAAGATTTCTCATTCAAATGGTCTGAGAACTCTCTGCCTTATTTGGGCATCAGGCTGACTTGGGACCCCGCTGACCTGTACAAAACAAATTTTATCCCCATGATGAGTCGTTTGGAGATGGATCTGAATAAGTGGAATAAGCTAGCTCTTTCTTGGCTAGGGAGAATTCATACAGTGGGTATGAACCTCCTTTCTCGCATACTGTATCATTTCCAAATGATTCCTCTTATGCTCCCTGCTGCATTCTTCTCCAGATTAAAGTCTAAACTGCTGCGGTTTATATGGTCACATAAATGGCCAAGGATCTCCTACCGCACTCTGTGCAGATCAGTAGACAGGGGTGGCCTGGGTTTGCCGGATTTCCAAGCTTACCATTCTGCCAGTATGGGAGGTTGTATCCTGGATTTCTTCAAGTCCAGAGACAAGAAACGGTGGGTGGAGGCCAAGTCCCTGTTTACGGTCGACCCTCCTCAGGCTCTGGTATGGAGGGCAGGTTTGGCCGCTTCCCACGATACTCCGTTTACTACCTCCCAGCTGCATCATTTTCTTCATAGTCGTAACACGTATCTGAATCTTACATCCTTACCGGGTCCCTTGACTCCCATCTTTGTGAATCCCCACTTCCCGGTGGAGGTGGGAAGAACTTCCTTTTTGAACGTCCCAAGGTACTCGTATCCCACTCTATCGCATTATCTGTCTCCTACTGGGATTAAGGTTCTGTCTGCCCTGTTCCTGGGAATGGAGTCCCCGCCTGATTCCTGGCTAATGTATGCCAGACTGATGAGTTATATCAAGTCCCTTGCGTGTAATATGGTCTTTCGTCCACTAACTATGTTCGAGCAGAGATGCAGGTGGGGGAACCTTTGGATCATGCAGTTTCCATCTTATATAAATGGTTCTGTGACACAGAGTCTGATGCCTCAACAGAAGTACTTCCTTTTGTTCGCAGATGGGAGTCGGATCTGGGTAGGTCATTCATTCCCAAGGAGTGGGAGAATATCTATATTTTCTCCAATAAATCCTCCATTTTGGCAAATTCACAGGATCGCAATTATTGGGTGGTGGCTAGGTGGTACAGGTGCCCGGCGGACCTTAACAGAATTTACCCAGATGCCTCGACTTCATGTTGGAGAAACTGTGGGGAAGGGAGAACTTACATCCTGATGGAGCTGTCCACTCATTAGTGTACTCTGGGCTGAAGTCGCAGACCTGCGCCAGAGGGTCACCTCAGAATGTATAGCATTCACTCCGGAGCTGGCTTTATTGAACTATACGCATATGTCCCTATCCAAATTTAAAAAAGGTATGCTACGCCATTTTTTGACTGCTGCGAGGCACTTAATCTCGAAGTACTGGAAAAAAACAGCCTGACCGTCTCGTCACAAATTAGTTGAGGAGTTAAATACGGTATGCAGAATGAAGAACTAATCAACTTTTCTATATTGGATTCCCATTCCATTAATAGGCATTGCAATATTTGGTCCCCATGCATAATGTATCGCGAGACCCCTGCGTTACAGGTTTGGTTGTCAGAAACTCACTTACATCCCTAGTAGGTTCTATGCCTCTTTGGTCCGGTTGTCACGTGGGGTCTGTACCCGTCCATTCTCTACTCTTCTCTTCTTTCCTCAATTTAAATGTATTTTATTAACATATTGATCAATAAATTGTTATAACAGTATTAAATAAATTTTTTTACAATTATAAGACATAAAATTAGATTTATACCATTATAATAAAAGAGGTATTAGAGACAAGACAAAAGAATTAAGGATGACAAGCATTAGAAAGGAATAAAAAAAATAACTAAATAAATAATAATAACTATATACATTAACATGGCATATATTGGTCATAAGATTGTTTAGACATTTAATATAAACAGAAGATGACAAGTCTATTTCTATAGCCATAGGATCATATAATTTAAAGAAAAATCAATCCCCATCCAATGTCAACGAAGGTGCATATTGGGAAACCAAAGATGACCACTTTTCTAAATATTTGTGTCGGTTTGGGTTCCTCAGAGCAAATAAGTACTCAAACAGGTTATGAGAAGCTAATTTATCCATTAGCAGTTCAATTGTGGGTGGATCATTTTTCAACCAGAGGGAGGCTATGATATTCTTAGCTAAAAGAAGAATATGAAGAACCAATGACCTCTTTTGTTTTGGAATATCTTGCAATCCTATGAGAAGCAAGACCAAATTCATTTTAAGAGAAATATTAGTGTTTAAAATTAAATTTATAAGAGTTTGAACTTCAAGCCAAAAAGTCCTTAGTTCAGGGCAATACCAAAATATGTGCTTAACCGAGCCAACACTACCACATCCTCTCCAACATAGATTACTATAGCTAGGATCCATTAAATGTAATTAGGGATGGGCGAATACCTTACTATTCGGAATCGCTATACCCGCAACGAGTAGGTAGCGGTACTCGCTACTCGTTGCGAGTATAGCGATTCCGAATACTTTTGCAGTGTATCAGTAGATACACTGCAAAAGTCCTGTAAAAGAGAGAAAAAGTGGTTAAAAAATAAAAAAATCGGATACTCACCTTAACCGACGGCTGTACCGGGACCAGCCGATGCACGTCTATTCATGGAAAAGGACCTTTCACTTTCTCAGCCAATCAGATGCCGCCACGTCACAATGACGTAATCTCTAGCGGCCACCTGATTGGCCAGATGGAAAGGTCCTCGGTGTACCTGAGAGGACCTTTCCATCTGGCCAATCAGGTGGCTGCTAGCGATCACGTGATTGTGACGTGGGGGCATCTGATTGGCTGAGAGAGTGAAAGGTCCTTTTACATGAATAGACGTGCATCGGCCGGTCCTGGTACAGCCGTCGGTTAAGGTGAGTATCCGATTTTTTTATTTTTTAACCACTTTTTTCTCTTTTACAGGACTTTTGCAGTGTATCTATTGATACACTGCAAAAGTATTCGGTACTTGCTACTCCCGAGTAATCCTAATTTACTCGGCGAGTAGCGAGTACACGAATACCGCTACTATTCGGCGAGTGCCGAATAGTAGCGAGTATACTCGCCCATCCCTAAATGTAATATATTAGGGGTACGATGCCATTTAGTATATACTTTGTATTGCATCTCCAAAAGGGAAACACAAGATATATTAGAGTACATAAATGGAAGGATCTTTGAGAGATGTTCACCTAATTCTGAGGAATCCAGTCCAGTATCTTTAGACCAAGTATTCAAGAATCTATGATTGTCAAGAATAAGATCTTTATTAAGAGTTTGGTAAAGGATGCTAGTTTTCCAAATTGATTCTTTGTTAAAATATCTGAGAATGTTATTAACATTGCTTGGAAGTATAAATTTTATTTTTTATCTACTAAGATATCAGAAATTAGTTGCCAATTCAATTTTTCAGATTTAGGTAGTCCAAACTGTTTGCCCAAGGATGAGAAAGATTTTAATCTACCATCTTTCATAATGTCAGAAACAGTTTCAATCCCCCTAATATGCCAGTTTTTTTATTTAATCCTCGGACATAACACACTGAAAATATCAATTAGGATCCAAACAGGGATAACTGGTTCAAATGCAGTGCTCGAAATTTGAGAGAGTGATCTCCATGCCTTAATGGCGGCTTTTAACGTATCAGAAGAAGGTAAACGCTTTTTGTTGTCAAGAATATAAGAAACAACATACGATTCAGGAGAGTGATTAGTCCAGGCAGGACAATTGTGACTAGTCCACCACCTGTAGCTTCCTCTAATCAAGTTAGCTAAGTAATATGCTTTCAAATTTGGTAATCCCAGTCCCCCTCTTTTGTACGTTTTTCTAAAGTTAGCCTTGCAATCCTAGGAGTCTTACCATTCCATACAAATTTAGACATCTGTCTATGAAGCTTTTCTAAGTGTTTTTTCTTGATCAAGAGCGGAATTGATCTAAATATGTACAAGATTTTCGGAAGGATGACCATTTTATAAGAAACAATACGTCCCAACCAAGAAATATCCAATTTATTCAAGAATGTTAAATCTAGTGAAATTTTCTTAAAAATTTCCGTCATATTACGGTTTACAATATTTTTTATGGGGTTGGTAACTAATATACCTAGATATGGGAATTCCTCGACCACCCACGACAATCTAAACTCTTGCTTCAAAATTTATAAAAGATCAAGATCAATATTGTATGGGAGAACTTTAGTTTTGCGGAAGTTTATTTTATAATAAGAATTTATTGAATAAGTGTTTATAATGTCCATAAGAGAATGTAACAAATTTAGAGGATCAGAAACCAAGACAAGTAGATCGTCTGCAAAAAGGGAAGTCTTGTGTTGACGATCATTAAGTGAAATACCTTTTATATCAGTACTAATACGAATTTTCTTAATCAGGGGTTCCATAAAGAAATTAAATAAGATGGGAGAAAGGGGACATCCCTGCCTAGTTCCGTTAGATAGTTTAAATGAAGAAGATAAATAATTATTAGTTAAGACTCTTGCAGTTGGGGCAGAATATAAGGATTGAATACAATTAAAAATATTGCCGGAAAATCCAAATTTTTTAAGAGTACCGAATAGGAAACCCCAATGCACCCTATCAAACGCCTTTTCGGCATCTATAGTTATGGCTAGCATTGGGGTCCCTGATCTCTCAACTGAAGAAATTATATTCAGCGCTTTCCCGATGGCGTCAGATGTTCCTCTATTAGTAATAAATCCCATCTGGTCTGAATGGATTAATTTATAAGCAATCCTCGAGATTCTATTAGCAATAACTTTAGACAGGATTTTAGTGTCAGTGTTTAGTAAAGATATCAGTCTATAATTAATGACATTGTTATGATCACTGCTTTCTTTTTGTGTTACCGTTATGAGTTCATCAGTCTAACTAAGTAGGGTGTTAATAAGGTGTTGAATGCTTTAAAATCTCATTAGGTAGACCATCTGGACCTGGCGCTTTGCCATTCTTTAAAGAATTAATAGTTAAAGACACTTCGGCAACAGTGAATGGGAGATTTAGAGAAGAAAGATCTTCTTCACTTAATTTTGGAAGTTGTAAGGAATCTAAAAAATTGTTCATGGATGAAATGGATGGCTGTGGAACTGAATTCTCCAAATTCAAATTGTAAAGTTTATCATAATACAACCTAAATTCATTAGATATATATTTAGGATTTTTCATAAAAAACACCATGAGCATTTTTTATCTGGAGAATTCTTTTTTTTTCCCCCAATTTTTTAATTCTGGTGGCAAAGAATTTATTTGATTTGTCCATACAGTTGTAATAAGTAGACTTAGATCTTTGGAGCATTTTATCATATTCACAGATCAAAAGCGATCTCAATTCCATTCTAGCTCCCATAAGCTCTTGGTGATTTTCAGTAGTTGGATTAGAAGCCTGAGAACCCTCCAGAGAGCGAATCTTGTCTGAGATAGTATTAAGATTTAAAACCCTCTTTTTTACAATTCTCAAATTCATCTCTATCAAAGAACCTTGAATGACTGCCTTATGGGCAAGCCAGACCGAAGAAACCGATATCTCCCCTGTATCATTAATCTCAAAATAGGATTTAATTAAATCGGATAGCCCTTCCTTGAAATCTGGATGTATAAAGAGAAAAGATTTTGCTCTCCATGGGCTATGAGAAAAGGAATTTTTCCCATTACGTAATTTAAAAAGGATATGCGAGTGATCAGACCACGTCCTGGTTAATACATTGATCCTCTCAAATTTTTGTAGAGCAAAGACATCCGCAAGAACTAGATCAATTCTGGCTAGAGAGTGGTGAGGGCTCGAATAAGGGTATATTCCCTGGACTCAGAACTTAAACACCTAAATACATCAAATAAACTTTCTCTCTCAATCCAAGGGTTTAATACTATGTTAGATATTCTTTTAGTATTTGTTGAGTCAAGCATCGCACTCGGAACGGCATTAAAATCACCAAACAGTATCAAAGAACCCATACGATGTTCCTGAATGAGATCCATCAACTTGTTCAAGAAACCAATTTGGCCCTTGTTCAGTGCATAGAGATTGATTAAAGTCTATAAAATACCATCAACTCTACATACAAGAATGATAAATCTACTTTCCCCATCTAGAATAGTTGATACCTCTTCAAATTGTAGACTATTTTTAATAATAAAGGCAACTCCATTTCTATTTTTTTTTATATGGTGCCGAAATAATTTTAGAATATTTTTTTATTACATAGTCGACCAACATCTTTACTGTCAAGTTTGGTTTCCTGGATTCCAGCAATATCAATGTCTAATCTATAAAGATCCCTCCACAAGAGAAATCTTTTTTGTGGGGAATTAAGTCCGTTAACACTAAAGGTACCTTTACACGCCGCGACGGCAGGCTGGATACATCGCGCTACTTCGCGTGCACGAGCACGCTCAAACGGCTACAAACGGTCAACGCACCCTCTTTACACGCCGCGACAAGGTGCGCTACGCCACGCTACATCTATAGCTAGCTACATCGCCGGGTGTCTCAAGTAGCCAGCTGTAGCGTAGCGTACCATGTTTACACACCGCTCCAACAAGCTACTATGGGCGGACCCGGTGCAGCAGGGATAACACATAGGCGTGCAACAATCTTGGATTACGAGCCGTCCGTATGATGATAGGACAGCGCAATATCATCAGGATTGGCCAGGCATCGCAGGAGGCTGGTTAATAGAGCACGCTCGAGTAATTGTGTAGTGTGACTGGTCAGCTCCTTAAATATCCCGCCCTATGCTGCGACTACCAATCATAAAGCAGGAGCGACCTCCAATGATCGCAGATGGGGCGCGGTAACATGGCGACTGTGTCACGCCTTAGATACATGGCAGCCACATCGCCGGGTGTCCAGAGTTGCCTTCCGTTGCTTCTTTACACGCCGATACAGCTCGCTACAATCGGCGATGTTGCCTTAAGTTTATGAGCAGAGCCCATAAACAGATGTATCTGTCGCCGGCTGTAGCGTCGCCTCTTCAGACGCCGCTACTACAGGCGATATGGACGCTACAAGCTACAATTGTAGCTTGTAGCGCGATGTATCCAGCCTGCCGTCGCGGCGTGTAAAGGTACCATTAGGGATAAAACCTTTGTAGTCATTTATAATCGGAATTTTCTGAATACAGTATGGATATTTCTACAGGTTCAACTGCTAAACAAATATGGAATAGGAAATATATTTGCCAATAAAGACTTGCCATGTCAAATTCTTAACAATACTAAACAACAGTAATAATAACAATAATAATAATAATAATAATAAAAGAAAAAAATAACTATAATTTGGAGCAGTTTAAATAAACTGATCTAAATAAATTAGCTCCTGCAGAGTAAACAAAGCTCACACACCACAATTATGTTATTAATTCATGTGTTGTCTAAAATGGGAATATGCAGTTCTTTGGGGATTTTAAGGCCTTCATTTATACCATCAGTGATATAAGAGGCTTGTTTATATCTAAAGGCCACTTTACACACACAGATATCTGTGTCTAACTTCTGAACAGATCTCTGGTTGCAGTGAAATCATGGACACATTGTTCCATTTGTACACAGCCACAAAATGGAACAATGTGTCCATGATTTCACTGCAACCAGAGATCTGTTCAGAAGTTGGACACAGAAGTTGGTGTGTGTGTAAAGCGGCCCTTAAACTGAGTTTAGATTGGTAGTACCAACGATATGTTATACCTTTCGACTTTAGAGATTTGCATATTTGGCCTAAATTGCGACGTTTGTCAAGAACCTCTTTTGAAATATCTGCAAAAACCTTCATTTTGTTAAAAGGCTCCGGCAGAGTATGATTTTTTTCTGAGGTACTCCATTAAAAGATTTTTGGTTTTGCAAAAACTGAATGTTATTAGAACATCAATAGAAAAAGTCCTGGGTTTGGATATTCTAAATACCTTTTCTAGAGCGTATTCTACATCAGATAATGATGGGACAGATTTTTTTAGAATAGAAGTAATATAAGGGTCGAGATCTGCTCAATCAACATTTTCTGGAATGTCCCTTAATTTTAGGTTAGAATTTCTATTTTGGTCTTCTCTATAATTAACTTTATCCAACAGTATTTTTAAGTCATTTTTTATTTTATTCTGTTCTCTCTGAGAATTACCTGACTTTTTTGATAATTCTTTAATTTGCGTTTCCGCCATTTCTATTCTCATAAACAGAGTTGACAATGTAGTTTTAACTTCTTTGAATTCAGCTTCTATTTTATTACTAAATGATGAAAATAAGTCGATCATGAATTTTCTGTCAAGTGGAAGTTCCATGTTTTATTTTTCTAATGTAGGACTAGCATACAAATCCATTTTAGGTTTTTGCTTCACGGGAGTTAAATGTGAAGGAGAAATACTTCCCGAATTAACATTCATCTCAAAAGGTAATTCAAGTAAGGTCATAGAAGGAGGATCCATTTCCTTCCTTTTAGTAGTAGTTTTTTTAAAGAGATGTCAAAGGCAGATCTCTGGAAACATTCTATTCAGGGTTAGAAGATTTAAAATTTTTATTAACTTTATTTTTTGTTATTTTTTTTATCCATACTAAGTTCTATATTTTTTACAACTGAATTTTCTCTCATTTTAGGAAGGTATTTAAAGTTACCTGACATGTGTGTCACAAACGAATAAATTAATATAAGAATTATGTAATATTTTTTATATGAACAAGTCCTCAACCATTATATTGTTAAATATTATTTTAGAATAAATTGAACTAGTTTCACCAAGAAAGGGAACAAGTAGTAAGATAATAAAAAAATATATATGGTTGTTATTAAATATTATATTTCATGGGTTAAGGAAATAATATAATATAATACGATAATATTAATACATTATTATAATTTTAGGACTATATTACATTTAATACTAATTATGTTTAATAATATTTTAATTAATACGTTTCATAGAAGTATTAATAAATAATAATAATTTATATGTAAATAACTAAATAGTAACATTTATAAAAATCATAGTTATCTAATGAACCATGAAATAAAGTAACTAAACTAAATAAATAAATCAGTCCAAACGTCCAATCTGCATAGCTCGGGAACATTGGAAACCCTTGGTTCCACTTGCTCACATAGTCTACATCTGGAAAGTATCCATTTCGCTTAAGTTTTGTAGATGGGAATCCTAATTTTCCATTTGTGTTCTCAGCAGATCCTCAGAATGCAGAATGGATTGTAATAAAGCAGAGTTTTTTCTTGTGCCACCGTGTTAATATTCTGATATATCCGGAGACAAAGCAAAAGTGAAAGAAGCTGTGTTTTATAACTGTACGTGACTGCGATAGCACAAACAGAGCAGATGTATATATAAGTTCCACTGAAACAGCAGATGAGCTGATCAAGAAGATTTTTATCACGCAGATTTCACTGGCAGATCATATATTCATATTAACAAGCATGTCAGGAAGTGATTCAACCAGAGCTAGGGTGGATGAGGGACTCGGACACCGGGGCTACTGTGTGGGGAGTCACAGATGGTCGGGACCCCGGTGCCGTGCCCTGGTGATCAATTATACCAGATGTTGATGGTAAACGGTGGGGGTTAAAGGGGTTATTTACAGGGGAACGTGACGCCACCTGTAGAGTCCGGTAAGATGGTACCGGCGCTGCCAGCCTGCCACTGAGGTGATGGAGGGGCAGCAGAGTGTGGTACAGCTCCCCACAGGTGGAGCTTTACCTCAGGGCAGCTATGATGGTGAGACGGTGAGGGAGGACAGTGATGGTAAATGGTGGTGCAGTTCTTACCCCTCTGCTGTTGATGTTGATGATGTTAAGTCCTTTGAGCTGCGACAGGAAGAATAACAGAAACCAGTTCTAGTTTAACTTTGCTTTACTCGGTACCAGCTGATGGCATAACAAAACACGGTACAATTTGGTTCTAGGGTGTTGTTGCCAACTCAGGGTTTTTCTTATGGAGTCATTAGATGTTCTTTCTTAGTCTTCCAGGGTCTATTACTTTCTCTAGATCTTTCAGTCTTTCCCACCTTTGAAGAGCTCACCCGCCAGTCCTGCAGTCTGTATCTAGTAGGCTTAGCTAGACTTATACCGGTCCAAATGGGAACAGCAGGAACGCACAAGTTTCCCACCTGACACCGGGTTTTAGTCTTCCTTCACTAGTGTAGGACCGTCTTTTGGGCTTGAGGGGTGAGGTACCTTTGTGGGGCTGTCAGCAACCCGATTCTGTTGGGCCTGCAGCTCGTCGGCTTTGCAGTCAGGGTTGAACTCCTGGCTGCCTCGGTTGTCCGTGTCACTGGTGTCCCCTCAACATGACCAGCTGGCTCCTACCAGCCCTGGCCCGTTGCCATCTGTCCTGGGCCCCCACATAAAGATGGGGTACCCTCCACTCAGCTGGGCTGCCAGGCCTGACCAATCTGTCTGCCTTCCCAGCACCGACTGAGGTAAAACTGTCAACTGTCACTCTACTCTATCCTAAGCTCCGCCCCCACCTGTGGAACCTACCATATTACTAGTTTCCCCTACTCTAAGTGGTGCATTCCTAAGTGAGTGCTAAAAATAGACTCCATAAGATTTAATCCTAAACCAGCAACTTACAAAATAATATTACACAGAAATAATAAATGCAATACTATTCTGTGGCGCCTAGTCACAGGGGCGCTACAGAAGCTGTTGTAGAAAATATTTCAGATTGTAGATGTATTCAGTATAATAACTATTAGATGATCCAATTAGGCTGCACAGTTATAGTGAATATAATAAGGATCACACCGAAAACACCATAAAGTTAAATGCTGTCATAGATTGCAAATAATTTAGGACAGTCTGCGCAACAGCGTAGTAATATTCTGTTATATTCAGAATTTATGCATAGGTAAAGCAAGCTGTGTTAGTGATTGTAGGTAACCATGGCAGCACAAGCAGTGCATATATCCACATGAGCTCCAAAGATACAACAGAACAGCTGCACGGCTAGATTTGTGACACGTAGATTCTCACTGACAGACAATATAAACAAGGAAATTGATGTAAATTGTTTAAATTTCCTCAGAATAAAGCTGAATAGTTAAAAATATAGTCTGTGATGGAAATAAATGTTTTAGAAGGAAGTATAGTCCATATATAAGGCATCTATAGACCAAGTACTATTGTTTAAACAGGTATGTAAAATGGCCGCCGCTCACAGGAATCTCCTCAGGTAAATACCTGACTAAATTATATGATGAGTTCTTGACAGAAATAGTTCAAATTGGTCTTTAAATATTCCTCATGTTTATGGAAAACACATTATGACGCTTATATAAGGGAAAAGGCCTTTAAAAAGGCATAGGACCTTGTCGCTGAAGTATAAGTGTGAGAGCCCTGGTTATGGCGCAGTCACTCCATCTTAAGGCACTCCCCCTCTACTTTCCTCTTTCCCTCTTTCTTTCCTATATTTTGTCTCCACTTTTCTTTCTTTCCTGTTTATTTTATATACCGTATCTCTTTTTTAATTATAGGAGTTTTGTTATTTATATTACCTTTCTGGGTCCCAGATGGGGCAAGAATATATAGTCTGTGCTTTGGTCTGATTCTCTAATGTTGTGGTCTCCTTCGGGAAAAGCAGCATTGGCCCAGGATGGTGGGCAGGATCTAAAGCTTATACTCCTTTGTTAGAGGCTTCTGTTTCCCTTTGCCTCTCTTATTAGTGGTTAGAGTTTTTAGCGTTAGTCAACTGCTTCTGTTTTTTTTTTTCATGGAAACCAAGGTTTGTCTCTGTATATGCCGCATGTCATGTATATGTCTTACTATATACTTATTGTATGTCAATATGGTTTGTTATTTTTAAATATCTCCTATACCAATAAAATTTAATTTACCTAAAAAAAAAACGCATCAGGTTTTGCAACCGCTCCTGCAGGTTGCAAAACCAGATGCGGTAACCGGATTGCAAATAGTGCAATCTGTTTTTCTTTTAGTGAAACCTATGGGCTGCGGATCCGGATGCAGTTCAGAGCATTTTTAATGCTCAAAACTGGATCAGGATGTGCAAGCCCAACCGCAGGTGTGACCCTAGCCTTACCGCTAGTAAGGTCTGAGTCCCCCCAAGGGCAGCATTTACAAAGTGTTTGTGTCAGTTTCCTCTTAGGCCGGTTTCCCTATGGGGCCGGATAGAGCCGGATGGCAGTCATTTACCATCTAGTTTCCATCTGTCCGGGAGGATCTGGGAGAATGTGGGTTTTTCTCCAGGACACAAAGGAGTGGGTGCCAGGCTTGATCCTTAGTGGCTACTAATGAGACTAAGACCTCTGATTTTCATCTTTAGCACAGGGCAGTTTCTGCATTACACATTTGCACAATTCAGTCGGATCTTCTTTTCTCTAGTGCCACTCATTAATTTACATTTCTTATATATACAGTAGTATGGTGCTTGATCCGACATAAAATCAGATGCGGCTCCCAGACGCCAGATGCTGAAGTTGAGCGGCGAGCGCTGCTGAACATCAGCAGCTGGAAAGCTCCCCGCCTGAGATTTCAGAACCGCGGCTAGCTCCCGCAAGCCACTATCCTGACATTTTAGCAGGGACAGCTCCTGAACCCTGCGATCTGCCCTCCGGTTCTGTTCTATCCGGGGCTGTCAGGTTCTGTCTGGTGTTTCCTGCAAAACACCGGACAGAACCTGATACATCAAAAATGTGGTGTGAAGCTGCCCTTATACTTCCTACCTTACTATTAGGCTAGGGTCACACATAGCAATCAGTTTTTCTGGGTTTTGGAAAAAACCTGATGCCATTTTTGGAAATTGCCATGTTTGCTTCTAAAAAACGCAATGCGTTAACGCATGGTGCCTATATGTACCATGCATTAACGGATACGTTTCCCATAGGGCTCCATGTTAAAAAAAACACTATGCGTTTTTTTTACTGTGGCGACTCTCCTGGCTTTGGCACACAAACCGGATGGACACTGATCAGTGAAAAAACTGCAGTGTGAAGCCAGCCTTAGTTGAAAAACTGATGCTTTTAACGGATCCAAGGCTCATGTGTGACCCTATCCTTAGATCAGTAAAGGTTGCTTCACACGCTAGGATCTCGTTAACGGTATCTTTGAAATATCACGGATTTGTGATTGTTCAAACAATATTGTTTGTGCGTTGTTGCATGTAAACGAATGATGTTGGAAGGATAAATTGGATTGTTCAGCAAAAATTTGAGATCCGGACCTCAAATCTATCGTTCGTCATCCAATTAACATTCTGGGAAACAGCAACATCGTTCAGTGCGACATCTTTTTGAACGATGTCGTTCATATTTCTATTCCTGCCACTCTAAAACATTGTTCAATTGTTCTTCTCCAAGAAGCTGATGCGTTGCCAAATTTATGATCGTTAACGATATCCTTGTGTGTGACAACGCACTAACGATGTTGGAAGGATCGCAGTCACGTGACATAGCTAACGATATCGTTCACCTATATCCTAGTGTGTGACGGTACCTTAAGGCTGGTTTCACACTGCAGTTTTTTGCCGATCAGGTTCGATCAGATTTGTGCGTCAAAACCAGAAGAGGAACCAGGAGAGGAACTTGCAGAGAAAAACCATAATTGAAAGATTGAAACCAGTTCTGGGTTTTGGAGACACTCCTGGTTTTGGCACACAAACACTGATGGACACTGATCAGTGAAAAAACTGCAGCGTGAAACTAGCCAAAGAAGTGAAAACGCAGATCCTGCATTTAGTAAATGGAATAGCTCTGGCATGTTACACTTTCATAGTATGTGGAAATAAATAATATTTTCTGTGTTTTGTTTTGCAGGAAAAACACGAACATTCTAAAGAGTGTGGGAAACTGTCATTACAAATAGTAAAACATTTCCTGAAAAACATGATTGACTTTTCCAACTTCCTTCTCAAATACAAAACGTGTGATCATATTGTGCCGTACAAAAACTATTACGAATCCGATATGAACAATTTTCACCATGCCTGTTAAACCTTACAGGGTGTTCACAAACTAACATTTTAGGGTGAACTACTTGTTCAAAAGACAACTGATGTTATTAATCTATGGTCTGGTCTTTACTGCTTGAAATTGACCATTAATTTGCCTATTGTACTTCATTAAAGTAATAAATTCCTCTATGTTTCAAGTATTGTCTGTGAAGTCTAACTTTTACTTAATAAAAATTGAAAGTTTACAATCCAGTATGAGAAGAAACATGTCATTAACATGAGCTTAAAATAGGTCATCAGATCAGTGAAGATCTAAGGCCGGCTTCACACCATGATTTAATTCGATACGGGGCTATCTGCTGTGGACCGGACAGCCCCGGACCAGAACAGCACACAGAACCGGAGGGCTAATATGCCCTCCGGTCCGGTGTGCAGCCGGACACAGCTGCTGATAAATCAGGGCCGCGGCTCGCAGGGAGCTAGCTGCAGTTCAGAAACAACAACGCCGTGCAGCCGCAGGTGTCCGGTTCCCGGATTCTCCTGGACCGGGGCAATCCAGCCCCATAGGCTCCCATGTTAGGGAGCACCAGATTGCACCGGATCCGGGAGAATTCGGGAGAATCCAGGAAATGGCAATTTGGGGAGATTTTTCTCCCCAGACACAAAAACGATGCAAGCAACGTTTTTTTTTATCCGGGAGAAAAATCTTAATTCTCCCGGATTCTTCCGGAGAGATGGAAACCGTAAGGCAAAGAGCTGCTGAGGCAATCGACAGGGTATGGGGTACTCGGGTACCGGGGCTAATGGCGGCTTTGATGCGGAATCACGGCTTGTCGATCACCGGTCCCGTGCCCTGGACCCTCTATGGCGGGGAACGGTGGGGGATAAGGGGATAATTAACATGACGCCACCTATGGTACCTGGTAACGGGTATACCAGCGCTGCAGCCGGCCGCTCAGGTGATGCTGGGTGCAGCAGAGTGTGGTACAGCTCCCCACAGGTGGAGCTTTACCACAGGGCAGCGGGGATGGATGAGGGGAGTAGTAGTTAAGTCTTTGCAGACAAGGCGGTGAATTGCGGCAGTTAGACAGGCACACAGACACACAGGGATTGTTGTTTCGGTACCTTTTACTGGTGACAAGGTAACAGGTTCAGTCCAGAGTAATAACCAGGTCCCCGATGCAACTTGGGACTTCCACCTTAGAAAGTTATGAGGCCTCCTCTGTCTCTGTGCTCTGTGGTGTGGGATGAGTCCTGTGTGCGCCTGGACCCACCGCTTCTTCTCCCTCTCTGGGCTTTGTCCTAAGCTGACAATGAGGTCCTTCTGCGGGGTCCCTGTTTCTCCTATGGACCCTGGTCCTATGTTTGGTCAGTTTAGTGTCTCTTACTTGACATGCTTTCCTCAGGGCTGAACTCCTCCTGAGTCTACCGGGCTTTTGCTGTTGCACTAAATACTGGCAGCGTCGGACTCCGGTGTCCGGGTGTACTAAAGAGCTGTAGTAACCGGTTCCCTTTCTTAGTTCCCTGCTTTCTCCACTTGCCTCCGACCCTTTCCCTAGGGTGCGACACAGCGGTTAGTGGTCCCTGGTCCTGGGCCTGGATCTCTCCCAGCGACCAGCTCCTCACCCCTCCTCTGCTCACTGCAGACTGACTGCAGGGACTGACTAACTCCTCCCCTAAGGCCTGGATGTTGTTAAAGGGGAACTGACTTCAGGCAGCCAGTACAGCTCCCCCTTCAGGTCTGGGGTGGAAGGTGTGGTGTGCTGTGCTAACCAAGGTGCAACTCCCTTCTTGCATCGGTGGAACCTGTGGCAATCCCCCACAGGGGTGCCACATTGCCCCCTAGTTAAATACAGTCCTCCGGGACTGAAACATTTTTCAACAACATAACTATTTACATTTGATTATTGAACAGAATCTTAAAATAAAAAATGTACAAAAACCAGGTAAAAATGGGAAAACGGGCAACCAGTCCATACAGCGCTAGTCCATCCGCTGCAGGCTGTTTAAAGGGTGTTTAAACAGGGGTTTTGCCACTACCAGTCCTGTGGCTATGGTCCATTTTGAAAATAAGAAAAGGGGAAAATTCAAAAGTCCAACAGGTCAAGTCTCTGTAAGCTTAAAGTACAAAAACGCAACAATAAAAGATACGGGTGCCTTGGCGTAGGAGTCCTAGGTACTGTAGGGGCCTCTACCGGGTCATAAGCGATGTAGGCCTCCTGGCCCTGGGGTCACCTATTGGTCAAGATCTCACTCTCCCTGCACAGATCCTGACCCCACTCCACTCACCCCTCTTACTGGTGTTGTGTACCTGGTCTGGTTGTTTTAGCCTACTCCTCACCCTTTTCTGTACATTTGCATTAATAACATATTTACATTTTAAACATATTTACATTTTACACATATTTGCAACTTACTCTCTGTACCTGAGTGGTTCTTTCTGACTAGGACTAAAGGGGCTGCCCAGGGACTACAGCTATCTCTTATAACCCCGGCCTCCTTCAAGTCCTGCAGCATCTCTTTGGCATGTTGGTAGTGCCCTGGTGGAATGGGTCTGTGTGTCAACTTAATTGGGGGATGATCTCCTGTGGGTATGCAATGGCGTACCCCTTAATCCTCCCAAAATCTAATGGATGCTTACTAAATATTTGCTCGAACTTGTGACGACCATCCGCTGTGAGGCCGAGCTGCTGGTAGGCAGCACCCCGAGAAACCCCGAGACCCTTAACCCCTATACAGGGATTTGGAATTACAGTGAAGCCCAGGGGGTAGCTGCCTATATGAGCAACAGAGCCGGGGAGGTCGCCAGGGAAAATCAAGACCCAAAAAACGAAGTCAGATGTCCGAGTCAAAACTGAGAGGGCAGCGAATGTACAAAATCGTCAGGCAGTAGCAGAGTCAAAAATCCAGGTAAAGGTCAAGGGCAAAACCAAGAGGGCAGCTGAGGTACAAAATCAATAGGCAGAGGCAGAGTCAGAAATCCAGGCAAGGTCAGACACGAAACTAAACACACACTATCACTGGGGAACCAAAACTATATCTGGCGGCCTGCAAGCCAGGCTCCAATGTACTTGAAGGGCACGGCTACCTCCCATAGGCTGGAGCCCACCGCCCCTAGACCCAGGCCAAATGGTGATGCACGACTGGCTCCGCCCACCCCACTTCTGACAGCAGAACGAAGGCTGCGCCTAACAGACAGCTCTGCAGGGCCCGCTCCTCGGCTACCAACACCACCCAAAGGAGAAACATGGCGGCGCTCTGCGACAGAGGCAGACGTCGCAGGAGCAGGTCCATATGAGGACAAGGCCCTCCTATCACTGGCGCCATCAGCCGAAGGAAACCAGCTCCTCCCAGTGGCTGAGGCAGGAACACCAGCCACCACGTCCAATGGCGATGTGACAGAACTCCTGTGTTACCCGGTAAACTCCACGCTTCTGGTGAGAAGGGGTGGCATCAGTTCCTACGTACAACTGCTGACACCACTCCTCCAGCTGTACTTTGGAGTTTTTATCCTCCGCCTGGCTAGACGAGGAAACAGGTCCCACTGCCTGTAAGTTGTCGTCACAACAATATACAGCTTTGCTACAGTAGCATACCGGGGTAGCTTTGCTCCCTCTTTCCCTCAATTTAATACACAGATTGGTACTCGTCCCTTGCATACATCCACCACCCCTCTGGCTGTCAGTAGTGTAGGTCTGTGCTCTGAAAATACCGGCTCTACAACTGCCTGGTACTCCTGTCCTCTGCGACCTATCGCTGCACGACACCATATCATCATCTCACTTTTTGGTGGTAGTACAATGGGAACCGGGTCTGTTACCCGCACACTGCCAATTTCTCCCCCAGACAGATTTAACTGTTGCTTGTGGATGAGGACTAAAATTTCTGCTTGGATGACTCTTGTCCGCCCATAACCAGCAGTCTCAGAAATCTGTTGGAGTAAAAACAACACTTCTCCAAAGCAGTTTTCAATAACATTTGTACCAATTACCATGTAGGGGTATTTTTCATTAGGATTGTCTTCTACCACAAATAATCCTTAGCCTTTTAATTCCTCCCTCCCCAATTTTATTATAGCTTCTCTGTACCCCACCTGGTTTTGTGGTTGGCCATTAGCTGCAATAATACAAAAATTGGGGTTTTGGGGTTCAAGATCGTTATTAGACCAAAATTGTTTGTAAAGGATATGTGGGATCGTAGTGACCTGCGACTCGGTGTCCAGTAGGGCCGACATGGGGATTCCTTCTAGCGTAATGTTGAGGTAGGGATGGCCTCCCATGTACCGGTTACGCCAGTCCTTTGGGCCCAGCTGCTCTACTCCTGGGGGCTGGCCCTCGGGCCCAGGAATCTCGTGTTTAAAGGACATCCTATTGTGAAGTGTCCCGGTTTGTTGCATAGCAGGTAGATGGGTTGTCCTGAAGAATCCGTTTAGTCCCTAGCTCTGCGTTGGAATGGTGCGTCGGTCCCCAGAGTGGGCGACTTGTTGGTCCCCTCCATGGGCGACATGGGTCTATGTTGCAATGGTGCGTTGGTCCCCTGCACTGGTGACTTGGTCTTCCTTTGCATCCATGGGACATCTTCAGGGCTATCAGCTAGTTGGAGTTTGCTTGGTGGTGGTGCTCCAGGCATAGTTTGCAAGAGCTTTAATACATAGTCCATGTTTTTGGTTAACTGCAGCACCTGGTTATGCATGTCATCATCTGCTACAGCTTGACTTTCTTCTTTTGCAGGTTCTGTAGAAACAGGTTTAAAGTCTATGGGAGAGGTATTAGCCTGCCAGGATTGGATTGCAGGTTCTGCAGGCACTGGATCTCTTAACACGGTTATAGCACGATCTTTTAAGTCATTAAAGTTCACAGTTGGGTGATCCAAGACCCACATATGTACCTGTTGGCGGTGGTAGTCTGACCTCAATTCCTCTGTAAACTGTTCAGCAAGCATTTTATCCTCTTCCAATACACTTGCTGGGTCTACCTGTTATATCAGGGACCTGGAGTAGTTTGCCAAAGAAGAATGGTCTAAAATTCCAGCAGAGCATTGTAAGAAACTCATTGATGGTTACCGGAAGCGGTTGATCGCAGTTATTTTGGCTAAAGGTTGTGCAACCAAGTATTAGGCTGAGGGTGCCAATACTTTTGTCCAGAATCTTGGACAAAGTGCTTCGGTGTCCGCGCTGCTGCTCCAAAGCCAAAGAAACACAGACACGGGAATGTCTGGTAAAGCTACAGCCTTTATTTTCCTCCTACGCGTTTCGGAGCCTCCTCCCGAGCTCCTTCCTCAGGGAACATCCAGGATGTTCCCTGAGGAAGGAGCTCGGGAGGAGGCTCCGAAACGCGTAGGAGGAAAATAAAGGCTGTAGCTTTACCAGACATTCCCGTGTCTGTGTTTCTTTGGCTTTGGAGCAGCAGCGCGGACACCGAAGCACTTTGTCCAAGATTCTGCATTACGACCACGGTCACCGTTGAGAGTGCGGTCCCTGCAGCAGCTGCTTGTACGCTATTCTACCAGTTGTGGGTTTCACAACTGACTAAGGTGAGCAATTCCACATCGACAAGTGAAAGTTTTTAATTGAGATAAGACCCTATATGCGCATTCTTTCTTTCACAGATTAATACTTTTGTCCGGCCCATTTTTGGAGTTTGTGTGAAATGATCAATGTTTTTCTTTTTGCTTCATTCTCTTTTGTGTTTTTTCATTGAAGACAAATTAAATTAAGATAATAATACCAAATAATTTGTGATTGCAATCATTTTCAGGAAGAAACGGAGTATTATCTGACAGAATTGCAGGGGTGTCAATACTTTTGGCCACAACTGTACATGAACCATGCGTTAAAGGATGTGTTTGCCATAGACTCCCATGTTAAAAAACGCATCCGTTTTCCATAATATGCCCAAAAACGCTGCAGCCCGCATTTTTATGTGCGCTTCAAATACTCGCACTCAGTAGTCGCAGAATAATCTTTTCAACGTTCAGTCTTTATACTGCTGAGCAGGGATCTCCACCATGGTCTCCACATCAGACTGCTCACTCTCCCTCGCTTAACCTTCTTCCCTTCCTCCCGCGCATTTGCACTCTCAGCCAGATAGGGGCATCCCACCTGCCCCTCAGTTTCTGTAGGACCTATGTCGCTGGGTCCTAGTGCCATCAGGATACTGTCCACACAGACAGGGCTGGGTGCAGGCTGAGACAATACACACTCTTACATTCATAAGCTGAATATTTGTTGCAGAAATTTTCTGCACCAAATCTGCATCTCCTGGTATTAAAATGCACCAAAAACCTGAGGTGTTTTTGCCTTGTGTTTTTCATAATGGAGTCAATGGGTGGAAAACGTACTACAAGAATGACATGTTGCTGATTATTTTTTGCAACAAATAAGCAAAGAAATGATAAGGATCATGTGCATAACACTTTAGAATTCTGATTGACTTTGCTGGCATAAGGATAAGCATGCACTTATGTAACAAAACTGCACCAAAAACGCAAAAGAAAATGCACTATGGGCACACAGCCTTAGGCCAGGGTCACACATACCATCTGTTTTTGGGCTAAATCCGTTTTTGGGAATATTTGGACATTTTTCTTTTAAAGTCCAATAACGCATATGCGTTAACGCATGTGTCTATGAATTTTTCAAAAAACGCATGCGTTTTTATGCAGCATCCCAAAAACTATGCTAGCAGCGTTTTTGGGTGCTGTTCAACAATGCATGCTTTTTTTTTAAATGGAGCCCTATGGGAGAACCATGCGTTAACACAAGGCACATATATGCACCATGCGTTAATGCATATGTGTTTTTGGTGAAAAAATGGCTACGTCCAAAATTTTCCCAAAAACGTCCAGGACCTCAGGGGACACTATTGGCACCCTTAGAAAAACGGATCCGGTTTTCTAAGGGCTTAAAAAAGAGCATGGGCAAGTGTGACCCTGGCCTTACTTACCTGAACCTGCTCCAGCACTGCTTCTCTGAAACTTGTCTGGTCTTTTTGATCACTGTAGCACATCACTGGGGTGAACACTCTTGTGCGACCTTACTTGGCATCACAGCTGAGCCCATTATTTGACGGCAGCATTCCTGTGTACTGTGTAACAGTGCTTTTGATGCGGTCGACAGGGTAGGGGGTACTCAGATACCGTGACAGGTGGTTATTTTGGTGGAGGAATTACGGCTGGTCGGTTCCGTGCCCTGGACCCTCAGTAGCGGGGGTGGGGGTGATGATTATGGGGAAAATGGTATCGTGATGCCATCTGTGGTACCTGGTAATAGGATCACCAGCGCTGCGGACGGCCGCTGAGGTGATGGAAATGCAGCTTCGGTAGTACAGCTCCTCACAGGTGGAGCTTTACCTCAGGGAAGCGGGGTGGATGAGGGGAGTAGTAGTAGTGGTTGTACTGTGAATGCTGCAGGCGTTGGCGGGGAAGCAGGCACACACACACAATTGTTTTTGTTTCGGTACCTCTTTACTGATGTCCGGTAACAGGTACGGTCCAAGAGGGCAACCAGGTTTCGGTGCAGCTTGGGATGTTCACCTTGGAGAGTTGTGAGGCCTCCTCTATTAGCATGTGCGGTGATTGGGGTAAGCTCTGCCTGTAGATGAACCTGGCGCTCTTTCTGATCGGGGCCACAGCCAATCCTTTCAGCTAGGCTGTGTTGTCCGCACACAACCTTTCCCTTCTCACAGTCCGCTCATTAGTCTCATGAATGTCCTGTCTGAGAGAGGTGGGTGTCAGTGCTTTCAATCAGCACTCAGCTCAGATCTCACTGCTGTTAACCCTGTGAGTGCTGCCACAGAGCAAAAGATACAATCCCCCATGTGCTGTATACCGGTCAGGGGACACATCGGGGTCGCATCACAACACGGGTAACAGGTACGGTCCAAGAGGGTAACCAGGTTTCGGTGCAGCTTGGGACATTCACCTTGGAGAGTTGTGAGGCCTCCTCTATTAGCGTGTGCGGTGATTAGGGTAAGCTCTGCCTGTAGCTAAACCTGGCGCTCTTTCGCCCTCTCAGGGTGCTGTTCCACAACCGACAATGAGGACCTTTCTGTGGGATTCCTATTCTCTGCTTCGGTCCCTGGTCCTATGCTTGGTCAGGTTTGGTGTCTTCTGTTCCTTACTTCAGGGGGACTAGATCCTCCTGGTCTGTCCGGGCGTAGATTATTAGCAATTTTGGACTCTGGTGTCCGGGTAGCTAAAGGGTTCTCAGATCTGTTCCCTTCTTTCTACTTCGTACTTCTCCCACTGTCCTCCATCCCTCTCCCTAGGGAGCAGCACAGCTGAGTCAGGTTTCCTGGTTCTGGGCCTGGCTTAGTCCCAGCAACCAGCTCCTTCCAGTCCTCTCACTGTACTGTCCGGCTGGAACTAACTTCAGTACTCACTGTTCTCTTCTCTGCAGACTGCAGACTGACTGGAACTAACTGACTCCTCCCCTCAGGCCAGGATCTTTATAGGGGATCTGGCTTAAGGACAGCCAGTGGGGCTCCCACTCCAGGTCTGGGGTGGAAGGTGTTGTATGCTGTGTGTGCCAAGGTGTACATCCCTCCCTGCATCGGTGGGTCCTGTGGCAATCCCCGCAGGGGTGTCACATTCCCCCCTAGTTAATTTCAGTCCTCTGGGACAACAAATATAACTAGTGATGAGCGAGTACTAAAATGCTCGGGTGCTCGAAGCTCGGGCCGAGCATCCCAAGATACTCGTGTACTCGGCCCCAGCACCGAGCCCAATGTTATCCTATGGGAGACCCGAGTATTTTTCTGACAAGACCCCCGGCAGCATGGAAAAAGTCTAAAAATGTCCCAAAAGTATCAGAACAGTGCTGAAATGACTTGGGAACAGCATGGGTAAGACCCCTGGAAGCATTTCAGGCCCCAAGGTCACTGATGTCAACAATGTTGGCTGACCATTACGCCATTTTTACGGACTGTCAAGAAAACGTTACAAAATGAAACCAAAACGCATTTTCATGGAAAAAATATTAAGGGCTCATACCCACTTGTGAGACAGAGTTGGTGTATGTTTGTTTTTTGGATTATATCAAAGATTTTATTTTTAAAAATTGTCTGGCACTCCCATGTCCCTTGGGAAGAGACGTAAATGAAGACCTCTTTAAATAATGTGCCCATTATAAGGAAGTGTGTGTTTTGTAGCATTGCCCTAGGGCAGGGAAGCCAGAAATTGGGAGGCACTTCAATGCCCCTAGATAGAGACGTGCATGAGGGCCTTTTTTTTAAAAAAATGTGGCCATTGGAAGCAAGTGGTTCTTTTTTACTATTGCCCTAGGCAGGGAAGCCATAAATTGGAGAAACCAATATGCCCCTGCATAGAGGCGTGCATGAGGGCTTTTTCAAAAAATGTGCCCATTGTAAGCCAGTGTGTCTTTTTTAGTTTTGCCCTAGGCAGGGAAGCCAAAGGTTTGGAGACACCAATATGCCCCTGGATAGAGGCATGCATGAGGCCCTTTTTCAAAAATGTGGCCATTGTAAGCCAGTGTGTCTTTTTTAGTTTTGCCCTATGCAGGGAAGCCAAAGGTTTGGAGACACCAATATGCCCCTGGATAGAGGCATGCATGAGTATTAGTGTATGACTGGCATCACCACAAGCGTAGGTGCAGGCAGAAAATAATATACTTACAGAAATGGTTATCTGCCACGACACTACTATTTCATGAAAAATGTAAATGAATGAGTGGCACTAGAAACAAGAGGACCAGTGGGTATAATGCATGTGTGTATTGCAGAAACTGCCCTGTGCTAAATATGAAAAACCGGAGATCTTAGTCTCAATAGTGGCCACTAAAGATTAAGCCTGACATCCACTTACAAGGAGCCTCCACTGCCAGGTCCTGACACTATGCCCTAGTGAGATTGTGAGATGTGAATGGGTTTATATGCCCATGGATGCAATTAAAAACAATGAACAGGTGTGTGTTAGGCTCTCGCAATGGTGTCCATGTGTGGCTATCAGACTATGGAAGGGAGAAAAGGGAAAAATGATATAGTGGGAGCTCAGTCAAAAATTAACAATATCTGTATTAGTGTATGACTGGCATCACCACAAGCGTAAGTGCAGGCTGTGCTGAAGCTAATATGCGTAGGTGACAAACCCCACAATCCTGAAGAGTTGTGGAAAGCACTGAAACAGCAGGCAGATCACTGGCTCACACCGCTGAACCTACAGCTAGGCATGGTCGTGTGTGACAATGGCCGGAACCTGGTGGCGGCTCTGTGGCGAGGCGAGCTGACACATGTTCCATGCGTGGCCCATTTTATTATTATTATTTATTTATATAGCGCCATTAGGTTCCATACGCTTTATATTAGGATAAGGGAGACAAGAACAAGTACAGAAAATATAGGCGATCAGGACATACAGGTACAGGAGGGGCAGGGACCCTGTCCACGAGGGCTCACAGTCTACGAGGGGCGGTTTGGGATACAGTAGGATGGGGGAATGTCAGGTATGGGGCGGTCGCCTGTGTCTCATGGCATGTTGTAGGCTTGACGGAATAGGTGAGTCTTCAGGTGACACTTTAAGCTTGTCAGGGTAGGAGACTGTCTGACGTGTTCGGGCAGGGAGTTCCAGAGTAAGGCAGATGCCCGGGAGAAGTCCTGGACTCGGTTGTGCGAAGAGGTGAGGAGGGTGAAGCAGAGGAGGAGTTCTTGGGAGGAGCGGAGGTTGCGTGAGGGTAGGTATCGGGAGACCAGGTCGGAGATGTATGGTGGGGCAAGGTTGTGTATGGCTTTGTACGCCATGGATAGTGTTTTGAATTGGGATCTCTTGGAGGTGGTGAGCCAGTAAAGGGCTTGGGAGAGGGGGGAGACAGGGGAGTAGCGGGAGGACAGGTACATTAGTCGGGCAGCGTAATTGAGGATACACTGGAGAGCTTTGAGGGAGTTAGCCATGAGGCCATTGAGAAGGAGGTTGCAGTATTCAGGCGGGAGATGATAAGAGCATGAATGAGTGTTTTAGCAGTGTCGTAGGTGAAGAAGGACCGGATCCGTGAGATGTTCTTGAGCTGGAGCCGGAGGGATGTGGTGAGGGCTTCGATGTGGGGCTTGAAGGATAGGGAGGAGTCAAGGATTACCCTGAGGCACTTGGCTTGGAGGACTGGGGAGAGGGCGCAGCCGTTGACGCAGATGGATAGGTTGGGAAGTGGGGGGGAATTTCTTGGGGGCAAGACTATGAATTCAGTTTTGTCCATGTTGAGTCTAAGGAAGCGAGCAGAGGAGGATGAGATGGCGGAAAGGCATTGTAGGATTTTGGAGAGTAGGGAGGTGATGTCAGGGCTGGACAGGTAGATTTGGTTGTCGTGGGCGTAGAGGTGGTACTGGCGCCGTGGGACTCACTGAGTTGCCCTAGGCTGAGAGTGTATATGGAGAAAGGTAGGGGTCCCAGGACCGAACCTTGGGGGACTCCGACAGAAAGGGGGTAGGATGAGGAGGAGGTGTGGGAGTGGAAGACGCTGAAGGTCCGTTCAGCTAGGTATGAGGAGATCCAAGAGAGGGCAAGTGGGTGATGCCGAGGGATTCCAGGATCTGGAGAAGAAGGGAGTGGTCAACCATGTGGTCAACCTTGTGGTTCAGCGGTTTCTTAAATACTACCCGGAGCTGTCTGATCTGCTCGTTAAAGTACGCCGCCTGTGTGCCCAATTTTAGAAAGTCACCTACTGCTTCAGCCGCCCTTGCCAGCTTTCAGCAGCGTTTGCACATTCCGTATCACAGACTGGTCTGTGATGTCCCCACGCATCAACTAGGCCGTCGGTATATGTTTCAAACTCCACATATAAAACCTCAGGAGTGGACATGGATGTCCAACATATGTACCGTCCGCCAAAACTTTGAGGATTTCAACAAGATGCCATAATTAGCTTCACCATCCCGCTTCTCAGTCTTCTAAAACGCTGTCTGCTCAAAATAAAAAACGATGCATTGCAGACGGAACACGAAGAGTTGGAGCAATAAACCGTACAGGGTGATTACACACAGCCTCATCTCATCCCAACATGCATTGGAGGACTATTCAGAGGAGGAGGTGGATAAAGAAATGCAGCTACTTTAATGCGAAATTGACGGTAACACATGCACAACCATCTTACCATCGCATGGCGAGAGGACAGGGGAGAGGAGGAGGAGGAGGATGAAGACAGCATGGTCAATCATCCTGTTGTTGAGGACCTGAAGTCTTGCCTGTTAACAGTCTTATGCACATGGCTGACTTTATGTGATGCTGCTTGTCTTGTGACCCTCGTGTTATCAACATCTAGGCGGACACTCATTACTGGTTGGTGACACTTTTAGATCAACGCAACAAGGAGAACTTTATTTCTATTATACGGTGGCTCAAGTGGTTAGCACTGCAGCCTTTGCAGCACTTTGGCTTGAGGTCCTGGGTTCAATTCCCACCAAGGACACAAAGGACAACATCTGCAAGTAGTTTGTATGTTCTCCCCGTGTTTGCGTGGGTTTCTTGCGGGTACTCCGGTTTCCTCCCACATTGGAAAGACATACTGATAGGATGTTTAGATTGTGAGCTCCAAGAGAGACAGCATTACTCATGTATGAAAAGTGCTATGGAATTAAAAGCGCTATATAAATGAATAATAATAATAATAATAATTCCCGAGGCGGAGAGGTCTACAAAAATGCTGCAGTACCAGAAGGCCCTAGTTGCAGAATTAGTCAAAAAATTCACGCTGGCGGCAGAGGTCGCGGTTTGGTGGACAACCAAGGTGTCCGGCCGAGAGAGGCACAAATCAAATCCAGCAGAGGAAGGGGAAAACTCTCAAATATCTGGGACAGTTTTCTTAGCCCCTCCCATAGCACAGGCCCTCAGGTGCAGGGTACTGTCACAAGGACTGCAAAGTTTGTAAAGATGCTGAAGGAGTACCTTGCCAATCGTACGAAAGTGCTCCTAGATTCCTCTGTGCCTTCTAATTATTGGGTATGCAAATTGGACACGTGGCAGTAATTGTCCCTCTACGCCTTTGAAGTCCTGCCCTGACGTTAGTGTTTTGTCAGAGCGTGTTTTTATTGACGCAGGTTGAATCATTACAGATAAACGCACTCGCCTGTCAACTGAAAATGCTGACCAGTTGTTTTTGACCTGGATACTGAGATTGAAGATTAAATTACAGCAGCTATACTGGTCAGACACAATCGCTGACACAAGTATATTGAGTGTTTTTGCCGATACAAATTGTAGCTACAACCCCCTCCTGCCACACAAAAATGGTAAATGAATGCAGACAAGAGTTTTTTTGTAGCTGGACAGTGAGATTACAGATTAGAGTGTTTTAATCCGGCAGTTTGAATGGTCAGACACAAACGCTGACGCGTATAACGTGTTTTGGCGTACACAACTTGGGGCTACAAAAAACTGCTGCCGCACAGAAATTTTAAATGAATGCAGACAAGAGTCTGTTTTTAGCAAGACCCTAAGTTTTGAAATGAAGGCCCTGCAGGTGGACTAGTCAGACACAAACGCTTACTACAATAGCGTGTCTTTTGGCGTATCCTAATTTACGCTGCAACAGACTTTAGCAGCACTTAAGATTCAAATTTAGTGCACACAAGAGTAGGTTTTTAGCACTAGGCTTTTGGTGTACCCTAATTTACGCTGCAACAGACTGTAGCAGCCCTGAGATGCAAATTTAGTGCAGACAAGAGTCTGTTTTTAGCAAGACCCTAAGTTTTGAAATGAAGGCCCTGCAGGTGGACTAGTCAGACACAAACGCTGACTGCAATACCGTGTCTTTTGGCGTATCCTAATTTACGCTGCAACAGACTGTAGCAGCCCTGAGATGCAAATTTAGTGCAGACAAGAGTCTGTTTTTAGCAAGACCCTAAGTTTTGAAATGAAGGCCCTGCAGGTGGACTAGTCAGACACAAACGCTGACTACAATAGCGTGTCTTTTGGCGTATCCTAATTAATGCTGCAACCGATAGTAGCAGCAATTAGATGCAATATTAGTGCAGAGAACAGGTTTTTTTTAGCATAAGGCTTTTGGTGTACCCTAATTAACGCTGCAACCTACAGTAGCAGCAATTAGATGCAGAATTAGTGCAGAGAACAGTTTTTTTTTAGCACAAGGCTTTTGGTGTAACCTAATTAACGCTGCAACCTACAGTAGCAGCAATTAGATGCTAAATTAGTGCAGAGAAGCTTTTTTTTTTAGCACAAGGCTTTGGGTGTACCCTAATTAACGCTGCCACCTACAGTAGCAGCAATTAGATGCTAAATTAGTGCAGAGCAGAGTTTGTTTTTAGCACAAGGCTTTTGGGGTACCCTAATTTGAGCTAAAACCTACTCCTGCCTATAGTGAGCTAAATAAATCCCTAAAAGCAAGGTTTTTGGGATGGATGAGCCTGGAAACCAGCCCCAGATGCGATGCAGGCTGGTATACTGGCACAGCGAAGTTTGGTAGATACCCTGCCTCCCTGCCTGCCTGTATACTGCTCTAGTAGTCCTAAGAAAGACTGTTGTGGTAAATAGACTGGCAGCCCTGTGCCTACACTAGCTGAAAGGCCACAAATCTGTCCCTCAATCAGCAGCAGCTCTCCCTACACTGACTGTCTAATGGCGCAGAGTGACGAGCACAGCGCAGTCAGATCTTATAAAGACCTGATGACGCTGTGCGGCCAGCCAATCACTGTAATGCCACAACCAACATGGCTGTGGCATTACAGTGTCTGTCAGCCAATCCCTGCATGCGGGCTGGCTCTGAAAAGAGCGCCAACATGCAGAGAGGTGGACCCCGAGCACAGCAAGAGTTTTGCGAGATTACTCGGTACTCGCCGAGTAGCCCGAGTACCGTGATATTCGTGCGAGTACCGAGTAGTGACAAGCATACTCGCTCATCTCTAAATATAACATAACATTACTATTTACATTTGAAATTTGTACAGAGTCTCAAAATAATATCTACAAAAACCAGGGAAAAAATTAGAAAAACAGGAAACCAGTCCATACAGCGCTAGTCCATCCGCACATTCATTTGATTGTAGTGGTTGAGGCCACTTTTTTAAATGATCTCTGGACACTGTTGCTGTTGTTTCTCCATTGTCTTTGCTGATGAGACAGGTCTTCAGGTTGTCAAAGTTTGATGGCAATACATTGTATAGTTCTGATTTCCATTGATCATCTAACTTGTGGAGTCTCCTTTTCCTTTTCAAAACCTGGTGTTAAGGGTGTTCCTTGTGCACTTTTGTTAAAGTTGGATTCTTGTCTTTCTCTGGATTTTGCAAGACTTCTCTCAACACATTCCTGTATTTTCTTGTACTGCTTTGCTCTTCTGGTATGCCAATCTGCATCTGAGGTGTCTTCTTCAGGAACTACAATGCCCATTTTGAAGTCTACTGGCAATTTTCCTGGTCTTGCTCTCATGAGGTATGCAGGGGTACAATTTGTTGAGCTTACTGGTACGTTCCTCTAGATGTCAACAAGGTCTGGTAACTTTTCTGGTCATCTGTTTCTCTCTTCTATGGGCAGAGTTTTCAACAATTCTATTACCACGTGATTCATCTTTTCGCACATTCCGTTGGTTTGGGGACGGTAAGGCGTGGTACGAATTTTTTTGCATCCGTATAGGTTACAGAACTCTTGAAATACTTCCGCTTCAAAGGCAGGACCTTGGTCTGTCAATCTCTCTTCTGAATACCCGTGTGGTCTGCATAAATAGGCTTGAAAGGTTCTTGCTGCTGCCTGAGCTGTTAAGTCTTTTACTGGAGCTACCACAAGGAATCTGGAGTAGTGGTCCCTCATAGTAAGAGCATAGGTATAGCCCAATCTGCTGGGTGTGAGTCTGACATGATCTAAGGCTACCAGTTCTAATGGTTGTTTAGTGATGATAGGCTGGAGTGGTGCTTTCTGGCTGTTACGGTCTCTTCTTCTTAATGAGCATGGTCCACAATTTTTACACCATTTCTCTATGGTAGACCTCATGCCGATCCAATAGAATCTCTCACGTAACAATATTTCCAGTTTTCTCCATCCAAAGTGTCCTGCTCCATTATGGTACGCTTCCAACACCATTTGGACGTCTCTCTTTGGAACCACTATTTGCCATACCATGTCATGTGTTCTGTGGTTGATATACCGTCTGCACAATTGACCTAGATAGATGAATAACCTGCTTCGTTCTTTCCACAGGTATTGGGCCTCTGGTGGAGCATTCTTTTCAAGTTGGAAATCCGGTTGGTTTATCAGCCTCTTCACTAGGCTCACTGCAGGATCACTGTCTTGTGTCTCTTTCCATCCATAGTGAAGCAACGGATTTAGTGCAACAGTCTGACGGTTATGGTAGATATGGGTTTCTGTCATCTTCCATTTTCTACTTTTATGGAAAGCTGGGAGTACTACTTCCTCCAAGTCATCCGCCTCTTCTTCAAGTCCTTGCAAATGTACTTAAGGGTGTCTTGAGAGGATATCAGCATTTGCATTGTTACGGCCTGCCGATACTTGATGGTAAAGTCATAGTTTGATAATCGGGCCATCCAGCATTGCTCCAATGCACCAAACTTCGCAGTATTCAAGTGTGTTAATGGATTGTTGTCCGTGAAGACGGTACATTTTGAAGATGCCATGTAATGCTTGAATCGCTCTGTTATAGCCTAGACAAAGGCCAGGAACTCCAACTTAAAGGAACTGTAGTTTTCCGGGTTCCTCTCGATGGGTCAAAGTTTTCTACTGGCATAGGCAATTACTCTTTCCTTGCTATCTTGTATCTGGGATAGTACTGCGCCCAGGCCTACATTACTTGCGTCGGTGTAGAGGATGAATGGTAGTTTATAATCGGGGTAAGCCAGGATTTCCTCACCGGTCAGAGCCTGCTTCATCTGTTGGAAGGAGTTTTCTTGTTCCTTTCCCCATTAAATTGGTGGGTCTGAAGACCTTCTCTTCTTAGATTGGCCTACCAGAAGATCTTGTAGGGGAGCTGCCATCTTTGTATAGCCCTTTATGAATCTTCTGTAGTACCCAACCAAACCTAAGAATTGACGTACCTCACCGACGGTCGTTGGCCTCTGCCAGTCCTGGATAGCTGTCACTTTTTCCGGGTCTGGTGCTACTCCATCTGCGCTGACCACATGCCCGAGGTATTGGACTTTTGGTCTCAGCAGGTGACATTTAGATGGTTTGAGCTTCATTCCGTACTTTGTTAGAGCTATAAATACCTCCGCCAGGTGTTCCAGGTGTTCTTCATAAGTTTTGGAATACACGATGACGTCGTCCAGGTATAAGAGCATCGTCTCGAAGGTCCGGTGTCCCAGACAACATTCTATGAGTCTTTGAAACGTTCCCGGTGCATTGCACAACCCGAATGGCATGCTGTTGAATTTACATAGGCCCATTGGTGTTATGAATGCTGTCTTCTCTCGGTCTTCTTCTGCAACGGAGACCTGCCAATATCCGCTAGTGATATCTAATGTAGAGAAATAATTAGCAGTCTTTAATGCAGCAAGAGACTCCTCTATCTGGGGTAACAGGTAAGCATCTTTGTGAGTGATCGTATTGATTTCCCTGTAATCCACTCACATCCTCATAGTGCCATCCTTCTTTCTGACTAGGACTAAGTGGGCTGCCCAGGGACTACAGCTATCTCTTATTACCCCGACTTCCTTCATGTCCTGCAGCATCTCTTTGGCACATTGGTAGTGGTTTGGTGGAATGGGTCTATGTCTCACTTTAATTGGGGGATGATTTCAGGTGGGTATGTGATGGTGTACCCCCTTAATCCTCCCAAAATCTAATGGATGCTTAATAAATATCTGTTCGAACTCTTGACCTACCCAGTAGACTCCGTGCTTCTGGTGGGAAGGGGTGGCATCAGTTCCTACATGCAACTGCTGACACCACTCTTTCTAGCTGTCCCTTGGAGTTGTTATCCTCCGCCTGGTTTGACAGGGAAAAGGGCTCTACTGTCTGTATGTTGTTGTTACAGACAGTGTACAGCTTTGCTACAATAGCATACCGGGTTAGCTTTGCCTCTTCTTCCCCACAATTTAATACACAGATTGGTACCCTTCCCTTGCGTACATCCTCCACCCCTTTTGCTGTCAGTAGTGTAGGTCTATGCTCTGTGGTAACACAATGGGAAACGGGTCTATTACCCGTACACTGCCAATCTCTCCCCCAGACAGATTTACCTGTTGCTTGTGGATGAGGGCTCGGATTTCTCTGTGGAGGACTCTCGTCCGCCCATAACCAGCAGTTACAGCAATCTGTTGGAATAAAAACAACACTTCTCCAAGGCAGTTTTCAATCACATTAGTACCAATTACCATGTGGGGGTATTTTTGATCAGGATTATCTTCTACCACACATAACCCTTGGCCTTTTAACTCCACCCTCTCCAGCTTTATTGTCATTTCTCTGAACCCCGCCTGATTCTGTGGTTGTCCATTAGCTGCAAGAATGACAAAGTTAGGGCCTGGGGTTCTAAGATTAGTATCACTCCAAAATTATTCGTAAAGGATATGTGGGATGGTGGTAACCTGTGATCCGGTGTCCAGTAGGGCCGACATGGGGATTCCTTCCAACATAATGTTGAGGTACGGACGGCCTCCCACGTACTGATTACGCCAGTCATATGGGCCCGAAAGTCCTACTCCTGGGGGTTGGCCCTCGGACCCAGGAATCTTGGGTTTAAAGGACATCCTCTTGCAAAGTGGCCTGGTTTGTTGCAGTGTAGGCAGATGGGTTGTCCTGAAGAATCCGTGTGGTCGCTGGCTCTGCGTTGGAATGGTGCATTGGTCCCCAAAACGGGCGACTTGTTGGTCCCCTCCATGGTTGACTTGGGCTTCCTCCTCATCCACGTGACATCCTCAGGGCAATCAGCTAGCTGGATTCTGCTTGGTGGTTGTGTCCTCGACATGGCTTGCAAGAGCTTTAACACATAGTCCATATTTTGGGTTAGCTGCAGCACCTGGTTACGTAGGTCATCATCAGGGTTGTTTGCTACAGCTTGCCCTGATGCTTTTGCAAGGTCTTTGGGAGTAGGTTCAAAGTCTATAGGAGAGGTGTTAACCTGCCAGGTTAGGGTTGCAGGTTCTGCAGGCAATGGGTCTCGTAGTATGGTTATAGCTCGGTCTTTTAGAGCATTGAAGTTCACATCAGGATGATCTAAGACCCACATGTGTACCTGCTGGCGGTGATAGTGCGACCTCAATCCATTTGTAAATTGTTCTGCAAACATTTTATCTTCCTCTAGCACACTTGCCGGGTCTACCTGCTTTAAGGACCGGAGTGCCCCTTGTAAACGTAAGGCAAAGTCTCTGATGGTATCTTGCAGTCTCTGTTTGCATAGGTAGAATATCATCCTTAGTTCAGACTGTGTGCGTTTTTCAAAAGCAGCTTTAAGCTTGTCAAATACTTTTGCTACAGAGTCTCTGTCAGCATCACTCCAAGACTCAACCTCCAGCTCCGCTGCACCTGTTATTTGTCCTAGCACAATGGTGGCTCACTGCTTTTCTGTCATAGCATACATGTCCAGCACTGCACACATCTTTTGTTTGAAGGCTGCTAGGGTACCGGGCTTACCCTCGTAGGTTTAAAACTATTTTGCGCCCGGTATGTACGGCAAGGCTAGCGGCATTATCGGGGCCACTGCTCCGGGTGCTGTGTGGGACCGACCAGTGCTGTGCCGGACATTCCCTCTGTCAGGAACTTGTGCATCACCCGCTTCACTCATGGCGGCTCCCACCTAGTTAATCGCTCCCAGCTGGTGAAGTGAACTTTTTCGGTAGTCGGTGGCTTTACAGGGGGAGTGGAGCACCTCGAGTATTTCCGGAACTAGACGTGGCACTTTGGTGATCTCTGGAAGAGCGGAGGGGCTTATTTTCAAGCTCTTTTAGCTGCGCAGCCGCGATGGTCTTCCCGCTCTGTGGAGCAGTAATGGCGGCCCGATTTTACAGTTCACAAAACAGTCAGTAGAGTCTATGTTTAAGCACATAGTACCCGGGTTTACCAGGCACGGGATCCTGTTCGTGACACCAGAACTGATCCGGTCGACAGGGTAGGGGGTACTCGGATACCGGGCCATGTGGTTATTTTGGTGGGGGGATCACGACTGGTCAGTTCCCGGTTCCGTACCCTGGACCCTCAGTAGCGGAGGTGGGGGTGATGATGATGGGGGAAATGGTATCGTGACACCACCTGTGGTACCTGGTAATAGGGTTACCAGCGCTGCAGCCGGCCGCTGTGGTAATGGGAATGCAGCTTTGGTAGTACAGCTCCTCACAGGTGGAGCTTTACCTCAGGGCAGTGGGGTGGATGAGGGGAGTAGTAGTAGCGGTTCTACTGTGAACACTGCAGGCGGCGGCGAAGCAGACACACACACACAATTGTCTTTGTTTCGGTACCTTTTTACTGATGTCCGGTGTAAGGTAGCGGTTAGGATCGGCATGACGGAAGGCAGTGACCCAGGCAACTGTTCACACAACACACAGTTTATTGGCACAGTTCAGGTATTGACAGACCTACAACCCACAGACCGATATGCTCTGTACCTCTGCCGGGCTCTGTCCTGATCGGGGCCACTTTGGAGGAGCACAGCACCCAGCTGGGTGAATTTGACTGATCATCAAGTAAAGGTAACAAAATGCAGAAACTGTGTTTGCTTCCTTCTTACTCGCATTGGGCCTTCTTCACAACCACCACTCCAATAGACTGTCCACACCATCCCTGGGGACCAGCTCCACCTGTGGGGAGCTTTACCATCCTGGCTGCACTTCCATCTGCGTTAGCGGTCATATCCCGTAATGTCGGCTACCCCTGGCCAAGTACCACAGGTGGCGTCACAAACTATCCCCTGTAAATAATTCAACTTTTTATGCATGCCAAGACCACGGAGCTGGGTCACCGCCACCATGATCTTACACCGAACCAACCAGCCCAATTACCGATTACCCAAGGCCGTGGTGGGTCCTGTGCGAATGAGAAAACTGTGTGCAAAGACTGAATTGAAAAGAACTTGTCTAATGGTGACCACCATGTATTGATGAAAAAGTTGTGGAAACACCGATGTATATCATCATCTTCTCCAAATCCTTTTATTAAGTATTAAAAACATCATAGCGCTCACGCAGGAGCAGTTAAATCATTTAATTTCATTATAACAGGCGGTTGCCAAGCCGTCACACCAGAGCAGGAGTCCTAGGGTAATTAGCGGTTGGAGCTGCATCCCACATTCCCCGTTCCTTAATTTCATTACCATATATTGATGCCATGTGCTGGCCGAGAGGCGTGCCACAGCTTCCCATTGTGGGTCGGGCCAGCCCAGAGCGCGAAAAATGGAGTCCGTCCCCCTTGGCAAGGAGAGCCAAGGGGGCTTGCCTGTGAACCTGACGACTTCACCCCTTGGAGTGGCTGACAGCGAAGAGAGCGGCAGAAGCCCACAAAGGCAGGAAAGAGCTGGAGAGAACGCTTCCCAGAAAGGAACGCGGGAAAGCGTGCACGCCATGGTGGGCAGCGGAGAAAAGGTTTCGGCACCTGGAGTCGAGCAGATGGACTCTCCCGGTGGTGCAGAGATGTCCCTCGATAGGCTGCTGCTTGAGGGTCCGAAAC
Source organism: Allobates femoralis (assembly GCA_033576535.1). Taxonomy (NCBI): domain Eukaryota; kingdom Metazoa; phylum Chordata; class Amphibia; order Anura; family Aromobatidae; genus Allobates; species Allobates femoralis. Next base: position 539,773,901 of record JARQOC010000004.1, read on the forward strand.
CTAAAGAGGCGGCTGCAGGGCTGCCACTAGAAATTTCGGGGCTCCTCACTGGCAAAATTTTGGGGCCCCGGTGAGACTCCACTCATGCTCTTCCCCATCCTACCAAACCCCGCCCACACCCCTCGAACGTTCCATAGTTTCACCACCCACTATTGGAAAAACTCCACTTCTGCACCATGTCCTCACAAATCACACATTAACAGTTCCCATCAAACACCAGGTCACATACAAACATAGCCATCAGATTTTGTTTGTCCATAAGATTTTTTTAAGCCTGCCATCACGACAAGGTAGACTCTTTTGGCAGGACCCTACTCTACTCTAACCTTTTTTTTTATTTTTTTTCTACATCAACCTATTTTTAGTTTTTTAATTATTTTTTCTCATATTTTTTTATATTTAAACATCCAATTTTTACATTTATTGAAACTAGATTATGATAATATTTTGTATAATCTGTATTACTGATTGCAGATTGTGTTGTATTTACTGTATATTTTATGGACAGTGCTCTACTTGCTTGGATATATGAACATTGGATATATATTTATTTATTTATTTATTTAATAAGACATTATAGGGGACTATTTCTTTGGGAGTTTTTTTATACATGTTCTCATATCTAGTAACATGTAGATGTCATTTTGCCGGAAGAGGGCAAAAGTGAGCTTTGACATCACCTACCGCGAGGGGTGGATTCTGTTCTCTCATTGTAATCCTGATTGTTATGATAACTCATAAGCCCCGTGCACACATTGAGTATTTGGGGAGTTTTTTACCTCGGTATTTGTAGCCAGATCCGGCAGCTTTGCTGCATCTGTCGCGTAACGGCTGACTGGCGGCAAGCCCCATTTATTCCCTATGCAGCAGTTGCGGTTTTCCCAGACCTGGAAGATCCAGCACTTGCAGCGAAGGAAAACAAACACTGCTAGCAGCGTTTTTTTTGCGCAGCCTCATGTGCCTGATCTGACAAACCCGCAACTGCTGCACCTGATCACAAGTCCCATAGAGAATGAATGGGGCTTGCTACAGGTCAGCAGTTACCTGGCAGATGCAGCAAAATCTGCAAGATCTGTCGCAAATGACAAAAAACGCTGATGTGAAAGGTCCCCTAGACTAGTTACCCCGGTTTCCCCCTGGATTGTGCTGTGGTCGCAGTGGGGTTTGACACAAACAGCTCAGGGGCTGCTGCGGACCTACTCATTGCAGAGACAGTTTTGTTCAAGTACTGCCCCAACCGTTAATTTTGGGGGAAAAGTGTGTTTTTTGGGAGCCACTTCAGTTCATATTATAACACAAAGAATAAAAAAATGTTGACAAGTCACAGATCTGACACTCACCGTTGAATTTCGGACTGCCCATTCTATCAGGGAATCTAATGGTTGGCACATGAGGATTCACAACCTGTAGAAAAGGGGAACAAAGTTGTAGGGGGCGCAGTCTGAGTGCAACAGCCAATCTCAGACGCTGTTACAGAGAGTAAGCGTCTGTGATTGGGCGTTGCAGATTAGTGCAGTAAATATTCATGAAGCTTAATGAGCAGCCTCGGAAGCAAGCAGCAGTGGGAGATAGGTGTACTCTATTTATATTGCAGGATCCTCAAGAGGATCTGGGAACCAAACAGACAATACCAGATGGTGCTGGTCCTTTTTTTTCTGGATCCAGCCAAAAAAAATGCTACATTACCATCCAGTACAGGGCAAAACCAGATCCTTTAATGGATGCAGTTTTTGGCACGAAAACCTGATCTGTGCTGGATTTCAAGAAACGCTGGTGTGAAATCAGCCTGATCTGGTAATGAAAGAGTGTCTCCTGCTTGGAGGACAGAACTCGTGTTATACCCATTCACTGCTTCGTACACATGCGTCTCTGCTCCATACAACTCATACAGACACAGCTCCGCTTCGTATGTCCATGGCTCCGCGCGCCCCGTACACACGCGGCTCCGCTCCGTACACCTTATACAGACACAGCTCCGCTCCGTACACACACGGCTCCGCTCCATACACCACATACAGACATATCTGCGCTCCATACACACGTGGCTCCCCACTGTACACCTCATACAGGCACAGCTCCACTCTGTACACCTCATAAACACTCGGCTCTGTTCCATACACCTCATACAGACACAGCTGCGCTCCGTACACACTTGGCTCCGCTCTGTACACCTCATACAGACACAGCTCCGGACCATACGCCTGCGGCTCTGCTCCATACACCTCATACAGAAACAGCTCCGCTCCGTACACACACAGCTCTGCTCTGTACACCTCATACAGACAGAGCTGCGCTCTGTACACACGCGTCTCCGCTCCCTACACTACATGTAGACGCAGCTGCGCTCCGTACACACGTGGCTCTGTTCCGTACACCTCATACAGACACAGATGTGCTCCGTACACACTCGGCTCCGCTCCGTACACCTTGTGCACACTCGACTCCGCTTTGTACACCTTGCACACATGCAGATCAGCTCTGTGTACCTCGTACACGCGGCTCAGCTCCGTACACCTTGTACACACACGGCTCCACTTTGTACACCTCTTCCACACGGCTCCGCTCTGTACACCTCGTACAGACACAGCTCCACTCCGTACACCTCATACACACGCGGCTCCGCTCTGTACACCGTGTGCACACACGGCTCCGCTTTGTACACCTCGTACACGGCTCCGCTCCATACACCTCATACAGACACAGCTCCACTCCGTACACCTCATATAGACACGGCTCCACTCCGTACACCTTGTACACATGCGACTCCGCACCGTACACCGTGTGCACATGCGGCTCCATTCCGTACACCTCGTACACACTCGACTCTGCTTCGTACACCTTACACAGAAGCGGCTCTGCTCCGTACACCTTGTACACACACAGCTTTGCTCCGTACACCTCGTACACATGTGGATCAGCTCCGTGCACCTTGTACACGCGGCTCAGCTCCGTACACTTTGTAGACACACGGCTCCGCTCTGTACACCTCTTCCACACGGCTCCGCTCTGTACACCTCGTATACGGCTCCGCTCCGTACACCTCATAGAGACACAGTGTGGCGCCCCGCACTGAGTGCGTCACAAGAGGGTATTGCAGCCAAAACAGTAGCAGCAATATTCTCTGACTCAGCAGTCACACAGTTAACTCAGAGATCCATACCCTACATGCATCACCTAGCATAGAGGGCCAATCAGGTCCTGGTGGGTGGAGTGTAAGGGTAGTGTGTAGTGGAAAACTTAGTACAATCAGTCAGTAGAGTTGAGAAGAGAACTCTCCGAGCAAAGTAGGAGAAGGAGCTAAACCAACAAGCTCTGCAACCTAGGAGAGGGGGCTGCACAGTTACGTGTGGCCCCCTGGCCAATGCCCTGGCCCATCTCCCTGTCATCACCCCGGTTGAGCGCCATTATTCCCGATGCTTCTACAACCGATCTACGGGCATCTACATGCGGGTCCAAAATCATCCGGTTCCCATCTACAGCCGGTTTGCTGGTACCGAAGCTAGAAGGAGTTCAGCACTTCTACGCGAACCAGAGGAGTGGAGGGACCGCTTTACAGGAGCACCCCACCACCGCCAAATCCAGTCGTCTAACCAGCGGTGTACCCACCAAGGGACCCAAGGCTCCCCAAAACACCCATAACGTATACTCTGGGTAGGGCATTGAAGCAGCCTCTCTGTACCCGATCTGGTATTCCTGGGCGACAACGGCAACACAACTTAGCTAGAATGGAGGAACACCGCGGATCTCTGAGAAACACTGGTCATTGCTGAGTCCACCCGGTCCACTACCCGTTAACTGTATACCATGTACTGCCTGCTGGTTACAGTAAAGAACCCGTTACAGAGACTTACAGTGTCCGTGCCTTCTTATGAACTGTCTATCCGCATGCGAAGGTAACCGCAGCTGCCTCAGAACATCTTGTGCAGCTCCTGCCTCCGGGGATCACCGCTCAGCCTGTGGGGAGCGTTCCATCTTGCTGCATTCCATCCCCTGGAGGCCCCGCAGCGTCGGTACAGTTACCGAAACTCTCACAGGTGGCGTCACGACAAATTAACCCCTAATCTGTTCAACCATGACGTCTCTCTATTTTGAATCTGGACCACCGGGCCCCACTACCGGCAGGCGCGGTCCATTTGTGACAAGGAGGAATAAGGAAACGCCTGGCCCTCCGGAGTCCCGACCACGGTGAGTCAGAAATTTGGCGTCACGAACAGGTTACGAGCAGGCCCGTTCCTTAATGGGTATAATGTGCTTAAAAAGACTTTATTTTATCAAAAAGGACTTGGTTCGTACCAAAAAGAACTATTCCCGCCTTTTCACCGTTGGGCCAAGATGGCGCCCAAGATGGCGTCCCCGCCATGAGGATCCGCCACGTGCAAGCCCAGGGGTGAGCCACCGCCCCTCTTCGTGGGAGGGCCAAGGCAAAGGCGCCAAAATCATTGTCCGCCCTGATTGCTCGAAACAACTATGGGGGCGGACCAAAGACTTTCCCACAATTGGACTACAAAAGCCCCAAGGAAGTGGGAGTGTCAGAGTTTCTTCACCAGCTCTCGGACAGAACGGTTACCGCTTGAGACGGGTGTGGTTCTTCTACCAAGATGGCCAGCTTAAGACTCCATGACCTGATGCAACAGTTGGAAGCTGAGGCCAGAGCAGCCATAGGCCATCTGGGTCCGGGTCCTGTCCTCACCATCGACAGCAGCCCCGACTTCTGGCAGGAGGCATTGCAAGACCTCAGAGTGCGTCTAATGGAAACAGTAGAGTGGACGATCCGCAGTTGGAGCGCGAGCTTGGGCAGCAGACTACATCGCGCGATGCAGCAGAGCCGCTCGGGTGCAACCACTCCAGGACCGGACGACATCTCTAATTTCACCGCCTCACCAATGTCCACCACCTGTCCTGCTTCTTCGCCGGAGCCTATAGACTGCATCATCCTGGTGGAGACCGCCAGATACCCCGTTCCTGGGTCCACGACCGCCGCCGAACCGGTTCCAGAGCCGGAGCTTCCAACCAGCTCCCCTGAAGAAGTGAATACTCACCTGGTTCCTATTGCGGAACCCACAGCCAGTTTCTATACCACCTCAGAGACTGTGACCCGTTTCTCCCACGAGCCGGAGGCCTCCTCTGCTACTTCAGGGGCCTACCTGGTCACCGGGAATGAAACACAACTGCCCGATATAACAGATGAAGAGGCAGGCAGCCTGAAAGCCCTGCAGGACGACCCCGAGGAGAATTCTGCAGCACAGCCGCCCATCGACCCGGAGGAATTTCATTCAACATCTCTACCCGCCGAGCAGCCCAATGTGATCGTTGAGGGAGAGGAGGATGATGACGACGATGAGACCCACAGCACCGCTGAGGACCTCTACACTGGATTTGCCTGGGGAGATACCGTGGATCCTTCGGCCGAGCGACCTGCTCGGGTGTGTTGGTCGGGTGCTGCTGCGGCGCCTTCTCCGGTGCCGTTTAACCGGGTGCCCATCCAGACTGCCCACCAAACTCAAGCCGTTCAGCAACCTGCACGTCGCAGTGACTTTACTCACACTCTGTACCGCACAGACGAAGATGTATGTCGCATCCGCAGGGAAGAGTGGCGGGCTCGGATGCGGGCCAACATGGAGGCTCGCGCCAGGGTTCGCCGCCAACCCCCGTTACCTGATGAACTCCGCAAGACAGGTAGAGTGAGCACATTCAACCTATCTACCGGGTGGGGTTTTGCCAGGGAGGAGGGCGTGTATGAGCAAGTGTTTGTGGGGCGCCGTGATGTGGAGTCGCACTTGCCGAGAGGGCATCCAGACCGTGACTTGTATAAAGGGGACATTATAACCTACGAGAGGCATGCGTGCTGCAATGGGTGGTTCGCTATACGGGTGCGCAATACTGCCCTTCATAAGTGACTTGCTGTTTGAACTTTGCAAAGAGACTTCTCCCTGTTTAATTGCTAACACCGTGACTTGGTGGCTACAGCCTGGACTCAAATTAAGGACAGCAGACCGTCCGCCGGGTCCGCGAATGTGTTAACCTGTTTTCTTTTTGCTTGCAGCATCTAAAGCAAATGTTTACCTGTTATTAATAAAAGTGTTACTTTTATTATCTGTTATAAAATACAAAATATCTCTGTAATGTTTGGGTAGTGCGACACTTGGGGACAAGTGTATTTCACCAAGGGGGAATGTGGGGCCCCGCACCGAGTGCGTCACAAGAGGGTATTGCAGCCAAAACAGTAGCAGCAATATTCTCTGACTCAGCAGTCACACAGTTAACTCAGAGATCCATACCCTACAAGCATCACCTAGCATAGAGGGCCAATCAGGTCCTGGTGGGCGGAGTGTAAGGGTAGTGTGTAGTGGAAAACTTAGTACAATCAGTCAGTAGAGTTGAGAAGAGAACTCTCTGAGCAACGTAGGAGAAGGAGCTAAACCAGCAAGCTCTGCAACCTAGGAGAGGGGGCTGCACAGTTACGTGTGGCCCCCTGGCCAATGCCCTGGCCCATCTCCCCGTCATCACCCCGGTTGAGCGCCATTATTCCCGGTGCTTCTACAACCGATCTACGGGCATCTACATGCAGGTCCAAAATCATCCGGTTCCCATCTACAGCCGGTTTGCTGGTACCGAAGCTAGAAGGAGTTCAGCACTTCTACGCGAACCAGAGGAGTGGAGGGACCGCTTTACAGGAGCACCCCACCACCGCCAAATCCAGTCGTCTAACCAGCGGTGTACCCACCAAGGGACCCAAGGCTCCCCAAAACACCCATAACGTATACTCTGGGTAGGGCATTGAAGCAGCCTCCCTGTACCCGATCTGGTATTCCTGGGCGACAACGGCAACACAACTTAGCTAGAATGGAGGAACTCCGCGGATCTCTGAGAAACACTGGTCATTGCTGAGTCCACCCGGTCCACTACCCGTTAACTGTATACCATGTACTGCCTCTCACAGGTGGCGTCACAACAAATTATCCCCTAATCTGTTCAATCATGACGTCTCTCTCTTTTGAATCTGGACCACCGGGCCCCACTACCGGCAGGCGCGGTCCATCCGTGACAAGGAGGAATAAGGAAACGCCTGTCCCTCCGGAGTCCCGGCCACGGTGAGTCAACAGCTCCACTCCGTACACCTCATACAGACACGGCTCCACTCCGTACACCTTGTACACATGCGCCTCCACACCGTACACCGTGTGCATACGCGGCTCTGCTCCGTACACCTCGTACACACACGGCTTCGCTCCGTACACCTCGTACACACGCGGCTCCGCTCCGTACACCTCATACACTCACGGCTTAGCTCTGTACACCTCGTACTCACTCAGTTCTGCAAGATGCTGAAGTTGGTTTCTTAATAGTCCAGTTTCTCATTCGGGCTGAAGTTGGTTTCTTATTCGGCAGTTTCTTATTCGGCTATTTTTTATTTTCTGATTTTTTCAGGTTTTTCAATAAAAATAAGATATTCTACATATAAAATAATATGCAGTCTTGTGCCCTCTTGTGAATACACTTAAAAACAAATAAAAAAATTAGAAGACTGGCACAAAAATGGGCATCAAAGACGGCACTGAGGTATGGTATTGAAGGGGTTAAATGGCTTTGGGCCACTGATCTGACACCTGATTTACATACCTAGTGATGCCCCACATCAAATTCATGTCCCTCCAGCCTGGCCCAAATGGGTCCTGGACATCAAAACTGGCATCAAAGTGGGCAAATTGCCCATTTTCACATATTTGAATAAGTAACAGCTGTTTCTAAAAGGTTAAATGGCTTTGGGCACTGATCTAACACCTGATTTACATACTTAGTGTTCCCCCACATCAAATTCATTTCACTCCAGCCTGGCCCAAATGGGTTCTGGGCATCAAAACTGGCATCAAAGTGGGCACAGAACCAATTTTCACAGATTTGAATAAGTAACAGCTGTTTTGAAGGGGTTAAATGGCTTTGGGCCACAGATCTAACACCTGATTTACATACCTACTGATGCCCTACATCAAAATCATGTCACTCCAGCCTGGCTTAAATGGGTTTTGGGCCTCTAAACTGGCATCAAAGTGGGCAAATCACCCATTTTCTCAGATTTGAATAAGTAACAGCTATTTTTAAGGGTTAAATGTCTATGGGCCACTTATCTAACACCTGATTTACATACCTACTGATGCCCCACATCAAATTCAGGTCACAATGAATGTAAATCAGGTGTTAGATCAGTGGCTCAAAGCCATTTAACCCCTTAAAAACAGCTGTTACTTTTTCAAATCTGTGAAAATGGGCGATTTGCCCACTTTGATGCCAGTTTTAATGCCCAGACCCATTTGGGCCAGGCTGAAGTGACATGAGTTTGATGTGGGGCATCCCTAGGTATGTAAATCAGGTGTTAGATCAGTGGCCCAAAGCTATTTAACCCTTTGCAAACAGCTGTTACTTATTCAAATCTGTGAAAATTGGGTCTCTGCCCACTTGGATGCCAGTTTTGATGCCCAGAACACATTTTGGGCCAGGCTGGAGTGACATGAATTTGATGTGGGGCATGACTAGGTTTGTAAGTCATGTGTTAGATCAGTGGCCCAAAGCCATTTAACCCCTTAAAAACAGCTGTTACTTATTCAAATCTGAGAAAATGGGCGATTTGCCCACTTTGATGCCAGTTTAGAGGCCCAAAACCCATTTGGGCCAGGCTTGAGTGACCTGAATTTTATGTAGGGCATCAGTAGGTATGTAAATAAGGTGTTAGATCTGTGGCCCAAAGCCATTTTACCCCTTAAAAACAGCTGTTACTTTTTCCAATGTGTGAAAATTGGTTCTGTGCCCACTTTGATGCCAGTTTTGATGCCCAGAACCCATTTGGGCCAGGCTGGAGTGACATGAATTTGATGTGGGGCATCACTAGGTATGTAAATCAGGTGTCAGATCAGTGGCCCAAAGCCATTTAACTCCTTCAATACCATACCTCAATGCCCACTTTGATGCCCATTTTTGTGCCAGTCTTCTAATTTTTTTTTACCTGTTTTTAAGTGTATTCACAAGAGGGCACAAGACTGCATATTATTTTATATGTAGAATGTCTTATTTTTATTGAAAAACCTGAAAAAATCAGAAAATAAAAAATAGCCGAATAGAAACTGCCGAATAAGAAACCACTCAGCCCGAATAAGAACTGACGAATAAGAACCAACTTCAGCCCGAATGAGAAACTGGGACGAATAAGAAACCAACTTCAGCATCGTCGGGTCTGCTACATCCACACTGTAAATCCCTCCTGACCCCACACATTAATTTCACCTCATCCAGCACTATGACAACCATCACGGCAGAGTCGTGTACACACTGAGGAGCTGATCATGTGATCCCTGACTCCTCCACTCCATGTAACATCATCACAGATCCTGTAAGCATAGCAGCCATGATACGGCCCTGTATATCTACTATATAATTGTCTAAGACGTTTTCGTGTCGGACCCCGACAACGTGCCGTGGATATGTCACACTCTGTGACGTCATCACGGCGAAGCATTGGCCGCGTAGCGGCCATTGCGAGCCGCTGACGTCACCACGCACGAGCAATGGCCGCGAAGCGGCCATTGCGAGTCGGTGGCCGAAAATAGAACCAGAGGCTCGGCCACAAATTTAGCGATGTACCGCTGAGGTAGCGCGAGCAATGGCCGCGAGGCCATTGCGAGTCGCTACCTCAGCCGCCCTGTGCCCCTGTGCCCCTGTGCCTCCCGCTCCGAAGCAGCTGCTGTCAGCACATGCTGACACAGTGCTCCGGAGCGTGTGCCCCTGTGCCCCAGTGCCCCTGTGCCCAAGTGCCCCTGTGCCCCTGTCACCCGCTCCGGAGCAGCTGCTGTCAGCACATGCTGACACAGTGCTCCGGAGCGTGTGCCCCTGTGATCCCGCTCCAGAGCAGCTGCTGTCAGCACATGCTGACACAGTGCTCCGGAGCCTGTGCCCCTGTGCCCCAGTGCCCCTGTGCCCAAGTGCCCCTGTGCCCCTGTCACCCGCTCCGGAGCAGCTGCTGTCAGCACATGGTGACACAGTGCTCCGGAGCCTGTGCCCCTGTGCCCCTGTGCCCCTGTGCCCCTGTGCCTCTGTGCCCCTGTGCCCCTGTGCCCCTGTGCCTCTGTGCCCCTGTGCCTCTGTGCCCCTGTGCCCCTGTGCCTCTGTGCCCCTGTGCCCCATTGCCCTGTGGATTACCGCAACCGCGCCGCATATTAACTCGCTGGCTCAGTGCGAGCACTTGCGGCGCGGTTGCGGTAAAACCCATAAGGATTACCGCAACCGCGCCGCATTGCGAGTCGCTGGCTGAGTGCGAGCACTTGCGGCGCGGTTGCGGTAAAACCCATAAGGATTACCGCAATTGCGCCGCAAGTGCCAGTTGCGGCGCGGTTGCGGTAATCCCCATAGAAAGTATAGGGGGACTTGCGGCAGGTGCGGCAAGTGCGGTTTTGCCGCACCTGCCGCAAGTCCCCCTATACTTTGTATGGGGATTACCGCAACCGCACCGCAGATGCGGTTTTTTAATAAAATAACATAATTTTAATACAAAAAAAGTCACTTAAAATAAAAAATAATAAATAAATTTAATAATTATAAAAATCGTAAAAAAAAAAATTAAAATAAATAATAAAATAAAAAATAATAATAAAAAAAAAAAAAAAATTACATTAAGATATTAATTACATTAATTTATTAAAATATAAGTATTGGACCCCCCCAAAAGTATTGGACCCCCCCAAAAAAAGTATGTGACCCCCCCAAAAAAAGTATGTGACCCCCCCAATAAAGTATGTGACCCCCCAAAAAAATTGTCACCCCCCCCAAAAAAGTATGTGACCCCCAAAAAAATTATGTGACCCCCCAAAAAAATTATGTGACCCCCCAAAAAAATTATGTGACCCCCCCAATAAAGTATGTGACCCCCCCAAAAAAATATGTGACCCCCCCAATAAAGTATGTGACCCCCCAAAAAAAGTATGTGACCCCCCCAATAAAGTATGTGACCCCCCAAAAAAAATATCTGACCCCCCCAAAAAAGTATGTGACCCCCAAAAAAAAGTATGTGACCCCCCCAAAAAAGTATGTGACCCCCCCAAAAAGTATGGGACCCCCCAAAAAAGTATGTGACCCCCCAAAAAAAAGTATGTGACCCACCCAAAAAAAGTATGTGACCCCCCAAAAAAGTATGTGACCCCCCAAAAAAGTATGTGACCCCCCAAAAAAAGTATGTGACCCCCACAATAAAGTATGTGACCCCCCAAAAAAAGTATGTGACCCCCCAAAAAAGTATGTGACCCCCCAAAAAAAGTATGTGACCCCCCCAAAAAAGTATGTGAACCCCCCAAAAAAGTATGTGACCCCCCCAAAAAAGTATGTGACCCCCCAAAAAAAATATCTGACCCCCCCAAAAAAGTATGTGACCCCCAAAAAAAAGTATGTGACCCCCCCAAAAAAGTATGTGACCCCCCCAAAAAGTATGGGACCCCCCAAAAAAGTATGTGACCCCCCAAAAAAAAGTATGTGACCCACCCAAAAAAAGTATGTGACCCCCCAAAAAAGTATGTGACCCCCCAAAAAAGTATGTGACCCCCCAAAAAAAGTATGTGACCCCCACAATAAAGTATGTGACCCCCCAAAAAAAGTATGTGACCCCCCAAAAAAGTATGTGACCCCCCAAAAAAAGTATGTGACCCCCCCAAAAAAGTATGTGAACCCCCCAAAAAAGTATGTGACCCCCCCAAAAAAGTATGTGACCCCCCAAAAAAGTATATGACCCCCCAAATTAATGCACATTCTAGACACCCGATGCATTTGCATCGGCTCACAGCTAGTATATATATATATATATATATATATATATATATATACACACATGGCATGGTGCTGTGGGCTGCTCACATATATATATATGTATGTATATAAGATACATATGTGCTAGGCACTGCAGCCCCCATGCTCACCACGTTCAGGGCGTAACTTCAGGCCCAGGGGTCCCGATGTGAAAGCTCCAACGGGGCCCCCAATTATTGCAAATCTTTAATAGTATTAATCTTTTTCTATAGGCCAAAGGGACTTTCGGTATAAAAAAGAAATCAGAGGCGCAATGAGTGTACCCGTATGAGTATTGTTAGCCTGACTAGTGTGGTAGCGCTCACCTTACAGGGTTGTGCAGTCCTTGCACAAGACAGGTGTTCACGTTGGTGGTGGGGAGCTTCACTCCTTACAGACTATGATGGCTGCCGGCTTCCTTATTCCCAGCGTGGCACAGCTCTTCCTCGGCTCCAGACACGATCACGTGACCAGCCCAGCCGAAAATACGTCACCACAGGTCCTGTTCAGTTTGTATCCTCCAAGCTGCTCCTGCCGTTGAACCTCACAAGAGGACTTTAAATGGAAAGCAGCACAAGAAAGCGGTCTGTAGGAATGCTAAAGGAGGACCAGGAATCTTAATAGGATATATAACTTGACTTTATTCTTCCTCCGTATCCCACAACTCGTTTCCACGGCAACTCGTTTCCACGGTAGTTATGCCCCTGTCCACATTGAATGGCATGAGGGGCATGCAGCAGCAGTGAGGAGCCTCCTGTCCCCCGGCACAGAGCGCTGACCTGCTCAGCTGCTGGGGGCTCCTCCATCTTCTCACCGGCTGCCAGCTCTTTGATCCACCGCACGTCACTGGTATGCACTCACAGTGACGTCAGCTCCCGGCGCTGGCGTGATTTTCAATAGCTGCCAGCCTGCCTACCTACCACAGGCTGCTAGCTGAAATGCAGCCTATGATACGTCTCCGATCATGAAACGTCACTGACAGCGCCGGGAGCTGACGTCACTGCAGGTGCATACCAGTGATGTGCGGTGGATCAAAGAGCCAGCAGCCATTTTAATCCCCTAATAGGCGACTAGCTGCCACTGAACTGACGGTGGAGTGTATACACTCACACTGTCGGCAGTTCAGTCAGTGTGCTGGCCAGGGGGGCGGGCCTCCTTGCTCCAAATGGCCACGCCCCCCCACCAGCAAGCCCAGGCCCCCCCTGCCCCTGTTCTAATGGCCATGCCCACTCCAATGATTTGCGGGCCCCTGACTCCAGTAAGACCTTTAAGGCCCTAACGGCGGCCCTGGGAGGCTGGCGGGTGGGAAGGCCCGATACTCAAATTGGTGGCAAAATTAGTGGGGGCCTCGGCTGAGGTGCAAACAATGCTACGATATGCATGGACGCTGCTGACCAGGATGCCCGTGCCAGGTATGTGCTGGGGTGGATGCATGACGCCCGGTCTGCTGTTGTTAAAAAAGGATGGAGAGACAACCCTGCCAATCTTTGGCTCCTTCCACTATCAGTGGCCACATTAGCTGCATTGATGGACTTGGACGACAGGCTGTGGCATGAGCTGGGGACGGCGAGCGGAGGGGTGGAACCCGTGCCCCTCAGGACTATTAAAAGCTTGAGTCAAGTGGCCGGGGAGGAGGAAGTGAACGCTGAAGAAGAAGTCGCTACTTCTCCCTCCCTCTTCCCCAGCGAGAGCTGTAGGCGGAGAGGGTACCAGCCAGGGAAAGTTCCAGGCTAGAGACGCGGTCCCAGAGAGAATGCTAAGAACAGAATGGTTGGCCGTGATCTAGTCAGGTGGCATAGCACTGTGATCCGCTTCAGCAGTCGGAGGGGATATGGATTTGCAAAGGACAAAGGTTACCCCAGTGACCTCTACATGACAAAGGATGATGTGTTCTCCAAAGGTGGTACAAGGCTTGAGCGTACCCTGTATTCGGGCGACTTGGTAGAGTACTCTGTGCTGTGGACATGCAAGGGGTGGTTCACCAGCAGGGTAACCCATTTTCTACGAATTCTCCCAAGTGTAGCCGATCACTCAAAATTGGAAAACAACATCGACCGTCCGACTGGAGTAAAGGTCGGAGAAATATCAGACCTAGTGGACCCACCGACGACCAGGCCATGGGAGGGACTCCAAGGATGTAACCATCCAAATATGCAGGTAACTGTGGATGCCACTGTCACCATGCCTGCAATAGCTACAACCCGGAATTGTTACACCCTGATATTGGGATGCCCTCGAGAGCCGGCCACGGTCGTTTGCAGATAGCACTACCGGCCAGGCTCATGATTAACATTAGACCCGAGAGTAGAGAGCAGATATTGTGCTAACGCAAATAATTAGTTACTTGAACAGGTTAGAAAATGTAAATAGTTGAGAATAGTATATAATTTAAAGTAGGTAGTAAGTAACCTGAATAGGTGTCAAAAGTGTATATAACAGCATGTATATAGTGAATGAACTTAGTTAGTCAGCTAGGCCCGGAGTGTGTATAATGTTGAGTGATCATAAACATGGACGATGTGATTATGGACAATGAATAATCAGGATGTTAAAGTAAATAATTGCACTTTTCGGTGTGCCTTTTGTTGATTTTCAGGCCAATTTGTGAGGTGCAAGAGTGAACACTGATGCACCTTACCTGGACAGGCCTGACACTGAGAAACCTAACCTGGCTAAATATAAACCGCTGGTGTGGCCGTAGAGCCAAAAAGGACAGGCATAGAAACCCGTATCAATGCCCAGTGACATATAACGGTGGGCTGGGGCGGCTCCCACTGAAGAAAGTACTTTAACCTGGAAAAGGGACACTTTTGTATTAGTGTACTGGAAGGACTGTTTTATGTTTATTTTTACATTTTTATAGGGTAACGGTTTAAGAGAGTGCCTCCCATAAAGGGAAGAAATGGTTTTTGTTCTTATTGTTATGTGCACATGAAAAAAAAATGTTGTAAGTTCCTTCTACAACATCACGTACCTGTTGCAGCCCAAGGATGTGCTATGCTTTGCCAAGGGGGAATGTGGCACCCCTGCGGATTGGTTGCCACAGTGATGCTGCACCTACTCCACAGGTGTAGTGTCACTGTCCCCAGGTGAAAGGGGTCACAAACCCAAGACACAGAATTGCACACAACACCATCCTGAATCCAGGCTGGGGGGTTCGGGCAGACCCTTTTCAGGAAAGGCCCCATCTCCTGGCTGGAGGAGGGGTTACCAAGAGTTAGTGAAAGAGAAGAGAGGGAAAATGTTGGAGGAGAGCGTCCGGAGCGGACGCAGGATGGAGAGCGTCCTAGGGGATGCAGGAGTGGGAAATCCACCCATGTGCCTCGAATCTAGCCTAACCAGAGGTGGGCAGAGGGACAGGTTGCCTGAGGGGACCGGCCCTGATCTGGTGGGAGTGCTGCACGCCTCAGCCAGGAAAACCGGAGGCCATCATTTCTGCATGAGCAGTGGCTACCAATCGTGGATAATCGCCGGAACGGTGATTAGAACTAGGGTAAGGGGAAGTGCCGACACAGTTGCCCGACAAAGCCCGCAGCCATCAGCCTGGAACCCTGTCCATGAAGGTGCTGGAGGGAGGGAGAATATACAGCACAGGAGAGAGCAACTAGGAAAGGCTATGAATGGTGAAAATTAATCTGTGCAGTGTTGTTATTTTTGTTCTTCCAGTAAACCGGACCATACTGCCTCGCACTTCTTATCTTGGTTAATCACTGTATATAATGACTTTATATCTAGGGTAACTACTATATAGCCGGATTTCCATTCAACTTTTTCCAATACCTGAATAGTATGAACAGTGTCTCTTAAATAGGCTGGAGGTTCACCACACAGGTTTGTAAATGATAATCAACATATTGTGGGAAATCTGATGTTAGGCAATAGATGCCAGAAATAATCAGTTGTCCTGGGGGTGCTTCCAAATTTTTGTGAATTTTTGGAATATGGTAAAGGACTGGAATTGCTGGTGTTTTATTCCAGATAAATGCAGCTTCCTTTTTAGTTAAAATGCTTGATAAAAAGCCCTTAGATGCTACTGCACCTAGTTCCTTGGTGAATATTATGTTTGGATCACTGGAAGTTATTTATACGTGATTCTATCCCCCAACAAACGCATGGATTCCTCATGATCTTTTTTGGTGACCATTATCACAGTTGCTCCGCACTCATTTGCTGGTCTGATTGTAATATTATGGTTGTTTTGGAGGAAGCAGAATGCTCTACCCCAAGAAATGAGGAGCATCCACAACTTGCATGGACACTCACTAAAAACACATCTTTTCAAGGCGGCCTATCATGCTCCCTAACAAAATTCCTTTGTACTGTACATAGCCCATTCACTATCTCTCTCGACATAACTCTTCTTCAAACTCCACCAAACCCAAAAGCTCTACACAGATTGTCTGGTGACCATTCATGTAACCTTATTTCTATCCACCATTTCCTCAAGATGCCTGGACCATCTATTATATAATTGCCGTAGCGACTTCCGTCGGAGCGGCGCTGCTTCCGGTGGCTTGGTTAGCGAGTCCGAGCTGCTTCTCCTGGACTCTCCCCGTGGCCGCGGGCATTGCGAATCGTTGCAGCCTCGCGAAGCAATGCCCGCGAAGCGGGCATTGCGAGTCGCTGACACCCACCAACCAAGCCACAGAAGCCCATACTACTGTAGTGTACACCGCTATACTATACTACAGTCCCATGCCCATAAGCGCCATGGGACTGTAGTATACCATCGCGCTGTACACTACAGACCCCTGCCGCTCTAAGCCACTACGCGCTGTACACTACACTAACCAAGCCACACAACCCCATACTACTGTACTGTACACCGCTATACTATACTACAGTCCCATGCCCATAAGCGCCATGGGACTGTAGTATACCATCGCGCTGTACACTACAGCCCTCTGACGCTCTAAGCCACTACGCGCTGTACACTACAGCCCCCTGCCCCCGCACCCCTACCGCCCTAACCCACTACCCCGCCGCAGCCACTACCCCGCCGCCGAAGCCCCTACCCCCTGCCGCCCTAACCCACTACCCCGCCGCAAGCCCCTACCCCCTCGCCGCCCTAACCCCTAAGCCACTACCCCGACGCCGAAGCCCCTACCCCCTGCCGCACTACCCCGCCGCACCCACTACCCTCTGCCGCAAGCCACTACCCCCTGCCGCCCTAACCCCTAAGCCACTACCCCGCCGCCGAAGCCCCTACCCCCTGCCGCACTACCCCGCCGCACCCACTACCCTCTGCCGCAAGCCCCTACCCCCTGCCGCCCTAACCCCTAAGCCACTACCCCCGCCGCTGAAGCCCCTACCCCCTGCCGCCGTAAGCCACTAGCCCGCATCCGCACCTAAACCCCTGCCGCCGCAAGCCCCTAACCCCTAAGCCGCACCTAATCCCCTACCCCTACCCCCTAAACCGCACCTAAACCCCTGCCGCCCTAAGCCCCTACCCCCTAAGCCGCACCGAACCCCCTACCCCCGTAAGCCACTACCCCGCATCCGCACCTAAACCCCTGCCGCCGCAAGCCCCTAACCCCTAAGCTGCACCTAATCCCCTACCCCTACCCCCTAAACCGCACCTAAACCCCTGCCGCCCTAAGCCCCTACCCCCTAAGCCGCACCTAACCCCCTACCCCCTGCCGCCCTAAGCCACTACGCCGCATCCGCACCTAAACTCCTGCCGCCGCAAGCCCCTACCCCTTAAGCCGCACCTAATCCCCTACCTCTACCCCCTAAACCGCACCTAAACCCCTGCCGCCCTAAGCCCCTACCCCCTAACCCGCACCTAACCCCCTACCCCCGTAAGCCACTACCCCGCATCCGCACCTAAACCCCTGCCGCCGCAAGCCCCTAACCCCTAAGCTGCACCTAATCCCCTACCCCTACCCCCTAAGCCGCACCTAAACCCCTGCCGCCCTAAGCCCCTACCCCCTAAGCCCCTACCCTCTAAGCCCCGCCGCTTTCCCTAACACCTAAGGCCCTACACCCGAAGCCCCCGCCGTCCCCTAACCTAACGTCCCCGTCGATCACTTACATGCCTTCAAGTCATCTGATCGTCCGTCCGATCCTCAAGTCCTCCGTCCGGCCAGGCGTCCTCTTCCTCCGGTCCCGGGGGTCTTCTCTCTTCTTTCCGCCATCTCCGCCTCTTCGTCCATCCCCGGGGATCTTCTGTCTTCTTTCCGCCAACTTCCAGCTCCGACGTCCTCTTCAACTAACATTAAGATACAATGGACGATCAATCCGCCATTGTATCTCAATGAAATGTGAAGGGCTCTTCTGATTGGTCGCTGTCTACTGCCCTCAGCCAATCAGAAGAGCCCCTCATTCAGTTCTCATTCAGGTCCGTCTTTTTTTCCATTGACATACATTAGCGGTGTGTCGGCGATTTTATGGCCGGCCACCTGGTTCTATTTGTCGGCCCTAAAATCGCGGACACACCGCTAATGCATGTCTATGGGCAAGTCAGCTCGAATTCTGATTGGTCGGCGTTCAATCCGAAATCGGGCTGACTGCCCATAGAGATGCATTAGCGGTGTGTCGGCGATTTTAGGGCCGACAAATAGAACCAGGTGCTCGGCCATAAAATCGCCGACACACCGCTAATGCATTTCAATGGGAAAAAAGAAAGGCGGACCTGAATGAGAACTGCGTCTCAGCCTAAATAATAAATTAAATAATAAAAAAAATAATTAAAAAAGAATTAAAAAATAATAATAAAATTAATTAAAAATAATAAAAAATTCAATAAAAATAATAAAAAAAAAATTAAATATATGCTAATAAGATCAGCCCTTTGCGGACCTGAATGAGAACTGCCTCTCAGCCTAAATAATAAATTAAATAATAAAAAAAATAATTAAAAAAGAATTAAAAAATAATAAAAAAATTAATTAAAAATAATAAAAAATTCAATAAAAATAATAATAAAAAAATAAAATATATGCTAATAAGATCA
>JARQOC010000004.1:539792775-539840984 GCA_033576535.1 Allobates femoralis
GAGTGATAGAGAGGGGGGAGGGTAAAGCCTGCACAAGCAGAGCAAATAGACAGAGAGAGGGTGGATCATTCAGGTTGCAAAACAACACGCCCTAAGGGACTAAAGAATATAGCCCCTGCTAATTATAATCACTAATGAGTGAGTATTAAAACGTTTTTATGCACTTTGACAGGATGCTTTTAGGAGACAAAAAAAGTGTGAGATTAGTGATGGGATGCTGCAGAGACATGTTTTGGTAGCTTAGGAGGTGTTCTGGGGGTGACAGGATCCCTTTAAGCTTGTATTGCAGACCAGATGGTTCGCAAAAGAAATAAGACCAAGACTTGACCAATTTTCCTTGTAGTTAGGGATCACGTTCTTTACTGCAAATTTATAGGTCCATCAAAAATTCAGTCACATCTTTGTAGCATCCAAATGCTGTATTACTTTTAAGTTTAATACTAGAAGATCGGGAAACCTTCTCATAGGCTGGTTTCACACTACCAGTTTTTACAATCAGACAAGGTCGGATTTTCCAGCAAAAACCTATTCCTTTCAGGATCTATTTTTTATGCTCATTCACTTTAATGATATCAGGTAGAATCCTGTTGCTTCAAATTGCTACCTGACATCATTAAAGTGAATGAGCATAAAAAATAGATCCTGAAAAATCTGACCTTGTCTTGATTGTAAAAATTAATCTGAAAATCTGATTGGTCCATGTATCAGATCCTATCACTGATGAGAATTTGATTAAAACAAAAACAATGAAAATCGGTCCCTTCTTGGATACAAGAAAAATACCTAAAT
This sequence comes from Allobates femoralis, assembly GCA_033576535.1. Taxonomy (NCBI): domain Eukaryota; kingdom Metazoa; phylum Chordata; class Amphibia; order Anura; family Aromobatidae; genus Allobates; species Allobates femoralis. The sequence continues at coordinate 539,793,565 of JARQOC010000004.1, forward strand.
GAGCCCTAAGTCTAGATGGCGATCCTGTGTTGACTATAGTCAATAGAAATCAATTTCTGCTCTGCTTATCAAACAAATACCAATTTATGTAGTATAACACCACAGGATAGGGTATAACAATCCCTCTCTCAAGGAAAGATTCACCATAGAGATACATTTTTTTAGACCTTTATTTATCAAAATGTACTTTCATTAGAATTAATTAGAACATTCCCTCCGGGGAGACACATGAGCAAAAGATCGAGCTGTAAATTAATATACAATAGTACATAATCAAAAATTGGGGTGGAGGGACCGTGAGCACTGGTCAGCTGCACATATTCAGGTACAAACTATAAATTTATCTGTGGACTTATGGCATTTTAAAGGAGACCTTGGTACCCGTTTATGGAGAGAGGGTGTTGCTTTAGATAACACATAGGTATTTCACCGCAATTGTTACCTGGTCTGGATGTTGGAGCACAGAGCTTTACCCTTGTGGTAGAGCAATATATAGTAAATGTAAGGCCCATCACTCCTGGTTGTGGTGTTGCGATTGTATGGGGATAGTTATTAAATGTACGGTATATTGAACCAATTGCAAAGATCCATGTTGGTTTCTTTTCTTGTGTAGGAATCCATTGGTTAAAAAGTGTATAAGAATCTGATGGATTGTGACACAGAAGTCGTATATTGTTATTTGATTATGTACTATTGTATATTAATTTACAGCTCGATCTTTTTCTCATGTGTTCCCCCGGAGGGAATGTTCTAATTAATTGTCATGAAATGAAATTTTGATAAATAAAGGTTCAAACATTTTTATGTCTATGGTGAATATTTCCTTGAGAGAGGGATTATTCTACTTTATCATGTGTTGTTATGCTTTGTGATAGGAAAGAATAGTGTTTAATGGGGACTTTGTTTTAGACCATTTCTGTAGTAGCATGACAGTACATATTGCCTATGTAGAGGTATTTAGAAGGAACCAAATTCTCAGTTGTCAGATGGGAAATAATACTGGTATTGTCCAGGGTTGAAACCCAACATCACAAATAGGTAGGACCAAGGGGTTAAATATGGAAAACAAAAAATAATAATGAATCTTTATGTTGGGAACCCTGTAAATTAATATAAAACAGCTATTCACAAACCTAAAGGACACTTGGTAAAACAGTGAGAAAAGCATAACCCTTTCATTTCAGCCTTTAAAGGCTACTTGTGCACAGTATAATCATGGTTTCATTGTTTTTAAGGTTAAAGGTAGACTTTAAGTCCATCTAGCCTAACATAATGATCCAGAGGAAGGCAAAAAAAAACCCATGTAGCAAACACTAAGCTTCACATTAGGGAAAAAAAATCCCTCGTGACTCCACATTTGGCAACCAGAAATCGCATATATTTCATATGAAAACTTCAAACCTCAAATGTGTTTTCACATGATAACGGATTTCCCAAGTCAGACTCTGACATAACACTAGACATGAATTATGTTGATTGTGAAAAAGCCAGAAGCAGCTATACATACCTGACACACAGAGATAATTACCCGCGTCCTCCTTATGTATCTCCGCCAGTGGCAGGACATGGATAAGTTTATCGCCCTTATTCCGGAAGACGTCCCTCTGCAGATTACTTTTGAGGACAGATACTAATGTCATGATGCAGGTGAACTGATAAGAAAACTTAGACCATTAGCTCACCGCTTTTGTTGAGATGTATTGTGTGTAATATAACATGCTCCTATAGATCTTCATATTAACAAAGTTCCACTCAATATTTTCCAGACCACCAGATCAATGCTCTGTCAATTCAGTGAAGCTAAAAGATGTATTATGCAAGTAATTAGGAAAGGAAACCATAGATGTAAAGTTGTTAAGACATGGGGGCATATATTCTTTCAGGAGACGTCATCCTTATCCAGAGTAGAAGGTATGGTAAGAAAAATTACAATCAGTCAAGGACTTTGTTTCCGTTTGATCCAGAGTGTAGTACATATTACTTTTTAACAATAGCTGGAAAATTAGTGAAACAATCCATTGAATTAACAAAAATACTAATAGACAGTCATCACGTTTATGAATTACCTCAATAACAGCCTGATAATGGCCCAGATTAAGTCTATGTTATACTTTCCATATGTATATAATGTAGAATAGCAGGTTATGTTTCCTGGAGGAAACATGCCAAATCAGTATTAAGGGTGGGTTCACACTGCGGTCAGGACCGGTCCGGGGCTGTCAGGGGTGCACCTGACAGCCCTGGACCGAATCAGCACACAAAACCGGAGGGTTAATATGCCCTCCGGTCCGGTGTGCATCCTGCCACAGCTGCCGCTGCTGATTATACAGGACCGCGGCTTGCAGGGAGCTAGCCGCGGTCCTGAATTATAACAGCGGCGTGCAGCCGCCAGTATCCGGTTCCCGGATCCTCCCGGATCGGGGCAATCCGGTCCCATAGGCTCCCCTGTTAAGGGAGTGCCTGATTGCCCCGGAAGGATGCGGGGGAATCCGGGAGGATCCTGGGGAATCCGGGAGGATCCAGGAGACACCAATTAGGTGCAAATCGGACTCCCCAGACCCAAAAACGTTGCATGCAATGTTTTTGAATCCGGGAGGAAAATCCCACTTCTCCCGGATTCTTCCGGCGAGATGGCAGCCGGATGGCAGATAACTGCTATCCGGCTCCATCCGGCCCCATAGGACACTATGGGGCCAAAATCTGGTCCAAGGCTGTCACCCCTGACAGCCCCGGACCGGACATGACCGCAGTGTGAACCCCCCCTTAGACTAAAAAAGTGGGTACACGTAATACAATGCCATTAATTGAGCTTCTCATTTCAATTAAAAATAATTAATTACTAAATCATATAAACCCTCAATTAAATTTGTTGCTAAATAAGCATTTAGCCTCTTTTTAATACTTTTATTATAGCTGCAATTTCTACCATCTGTGATGGGGAATTTCAGATTAACTGCAAAGAATCCTTTGTATGATTTGGCTGTCCCACATGTAACACACTCTGCAACATTGAAATCATAACATTAAGAAGGAATTTCGAGGAATTATGGAAATCAAAAGATCATTAGACATTTATTGAAAATATGTTCTTGGGACATTTTGGAGGAATGGGCTTACCACTGGCTCCATGATCAAATTCACTACAACATTGAGATAATAGTATACTTGGAATAAAAACTAGAGAGATCCTATCACAGTACATTTTGCTACCAGTTGTAGGAGCAGGACCAGTGTGATGTTTCCTCATGAAGACCTCTTCATGGTGTTTCACTCGTGTTCTCATCAGATATAAAAAATGGATTACAGTGATTAATTTTGTACTGCAAGTGAAAGCCATCAAAATGTGTCGGCAATCCATTAGAAAGTATTTGCACAACATTACGCTATAAAACACCAACTACAGGTGTCCTATTGACCACATATCACCGCTCTCAAATGCAAAGGTGCAAAGTAAGATGAAAGTGGTGGAAGGAATAGATACCTATCCTCTTCGTCCAGGAGTCCCACTTTTGTCTTGCACATAAAGACAGCTGGAGATTTGTCTGGAAACCACATTGTCTTATGAAGGAATATTCATGGTGTTGGCAATGTGAAAGTGCTCCAGAAGCTGTTTCTGAGCTCAACAACGTCAGGTTGCATGTTGCTTGGACTACTATAAACAGCCCAAGTGGCTCAAACGTGCTACTATGGCCTGCAGCTTCTCTGGGATTGGCTTACACTTAGCACATCTGGGTAATTTTTGGTCAACAAATACAAAGAGAGATGCCAGCAGAGTACCCAAGTACATTCAAAGTGTCTGATCATTCCTTAGACAAACTTTAATAACCTCATTTATAGCTACTTATATTTCTTTATTACTTTCATAGCTTTCCTTCCAAGCCCTGCCATTCGCCCAGACAGTAGTTTTCGACCACATATAGGGTATTGGTGTAGTCAGGAGAAATTGCTAAACTAATTGTAAAGTCCATTTTCTCCTCCTACCCTTACAGGAGTAGCCACTGCAACCACCCAGGACATTCTGGCTGCAGAGTACCAGGAAAAACTGCAACAACCATCCAGGGCAGGGCTGAAAATGATGGCAGCCAAGTCCAGTGGACCTGTCTAAAGGCATGTTGATGGGTCGGTGACCCATCTCTTACTTGGCATTATTGACCCTGTGCCCATAGTGTGTTTGATACTTTTTTTTTACTCAGATTTTGAGAATCTTCATCAAAATATGCATGTCCATCCCGAGGCCAGCAAAGTCTATGACAGGTAGGAAGTACTGTGCCCACTGCTATTTTTTCTTGAACAAGTGGTTCAGATTCCTTTTTCTGCCCCAAAATCTGCCCCAAATCTGAAAGGAAAAAAAACACCATGGCACAGCACTTCTAAACTCTCAAACGTTGCTGGCTTAAAGGGACACTGTCAGGTCATTTTTCAGTATGATACTATTAACACCCTTGAAAAGTGCCTGGGCAGACCTTTCAAAAACATGTAAAACCATTATTGTACACTTTCTAGTTTCCATGTTATCAGCATCTTCATACCCTGCAATGAGCTGGTGCATTAGTCCTCTCCATTATATTTCCAACAGAATAGTTCAGTTGCTGTATAAGTGTTATACAGCAAGTGTTATCCAGGCTTGTGTTCACTCCCTCCCCTCTGTGCTCTGGGCTGAGAGGGGGAGGTGTTTTGCAGCCTGTAAGATTTCTATGTGTATATATGAACTTTGGTTCTCCTACATACATGTAATGTGTGTATCTGCTGAGCAAATGATCAAATGTTCTTATAATCACATAGAAATATCTCAGACTGCACATACTAACACACTACACATATGCATCATAGACACATATGCATCACAAACTCCCCCCTCCTCTTCCCCTTCTTCTCTGTCTGCTGTGAATGAGTCACACAACAGACAGATCAGAGAGGAGGCACGACAGTGTCATGAAGCATGAATATTCAATCACTGAGGGTGTCTGGGCAGCAGAGAAATCACTATCCGTGACAGAAGTCATTAATCTTTTATTTTGAAGTTTACAGAAGATAGGAGGGGAGTATAAATAATAGAAATACATTAATAGGGAGAGCGTAGAGAAAGGAATTAGAAAATGATAGCAGTTACATATGGATTTTTGGCCTGGCCGTTTTCCTTTAAAGATAGACATGTAGATTTTGTTGCAGATTCTCCACATCTGCTTTAAAAGAAGCATGAAACAACATACGGTGGGCACGGGGCCTTACAACAATATAGTGGGATCACATTCACAGAAAGCATCCCCCATATGCTGTGAGAGCAAGCACACAGGGACTGGTGAGAGTGTGACAAGTGGTGTCATCACAAATATTACTGCAGTTCAGACTCGAGGGGTGACACAGAGGCTATCCTGCAAGTTTGAACTGTGCTGCGCTCCCTGACATCACTGTTCCTCACACATGCTGTCTCACGATACCGGCGAGATATATCCGCTAAGTCTTGTGTGATATTGTGGCTCTCACGAGACAGCTAGTGTTACGAGTGTTGACACCACTGAGGTTATCTCAGGTCAAACAGCTCAATTCCCTGTTGCATGATATCCACTGTATAACCTAAGACATCATGAGGATATCAGAGGTTCATGAGCGGGCACAGAAGCATGACGACAGCAGCACTGAAACTTGCTAAGTAAAAGGGTAGAAAAATAATGTCTATACCAAAAGAGTGGGGTTTCACTGTAAAAGAGTTTAAGTTGTGTTTGGCAGTTTTTGTGCCCTTTTGAAGGTGTTTTCTAGGCCTTTGATTTTGCCTCTCATTGATTTGAAGGGGGTTCATAGGTTCAGCGAACTGTGTTGCCGATCTATTTGGTGAACAGTTATCATCAGGTAAACCCCTACATTGAGAAACATCTTAACCAGAGTTGTAATGATTGCAGTCACAGGAGTCACAACTGGGTCCAAGAGTACAGGGCTACCGAATTCAGAGGCTACTTCAGCTGGATGTGCATCCTCGTATGCACATCAAGCTGAAATGCATTGTGGCACAGAGACCCGTTGGGTCCTTGCACCTTGATACACTTTGCCTGCCAAACAGTGGTTGGCAGCTGATGTCGGTGGCACGGCCCCTGGCAGTGACGTTATGTGCTTTGGCGTGCTCCGATGTCCGCTGCTAGGCTGACAACTATGCACTGGCTACAGAGGACATGGGGTGACGTGGAATGGAGGAAAGATGAGTAGAATGATTTTTTTTTATTGTGCATTAGAGATGGAAGGGGACATATGCACTAGTATGAGGACCATATATACAAGGAGGAGGATCATATCAATCAGGCTGGGGAACATATATACCAAGATCGGGACTATGTATACCAGGATGGGGACCATATATACCAGGATGGGGGACATAAATACCAGGATGGAGACCATATACACCATATATACCAGCATAGGGACCATATATACCAGGATGGGGACCACACAAATGTTAATGAGGACCATATATACCAGGAAGGGCCCAGGATGAGAACATATATACCACATATACCAGGATGGGGACCATATATACCAGGATGGGGACCACACAAATGTTAATGAGGACCATATATACCAGGAAGGGCCCAGGATGAGAACATATATACCACATATACCAGGATGGGGGACCATATGTACCTTGATGAAGACCATATACTCCAGGATGGCAACCATATATACCATGTATTCCAGGATTGGGACCATATATATTAAGATGGGGCACAGGATGAAAACATACATACCAGGATGGGTCCAGGATAGGAAGATACATACCTGACTAGGGACCATATATACCAGGTGGAAGACAATAAAATGTCAGGATGGGGACCATATATACCAAGATGGAGAAAATATATACCATATATACCAAGATGGGACCCAGGATGAAGACACACATGCCAGGATAGACCCAGGAAGAAAGCATATATACCAGTATGGGGAACATATATTCCAGGATGGCAGACATATATACCAGGATAGAGGACATATATACCAGGATCTGGCCCAGGATGAGGACATGTATACCAGGATGCGGAATATATAATCCAGGATAGGGGCATATATATATAAGGATGGGGGACCTATATATTAGGATGAGGACATATGAGGACATATACAATATATCAGGATGGGGATCATACATAAAAGGATGAGGGCCATACATACCAGTATGGGGGACAAATATACTATGATGGGGACCATTTATACCAGGATGTGCCCATAATGACCAACATTTTTACCAGAATGGGCTAAAGATGAGGATATATATATCAGGTGGGGGAACATACAGTATATTCCAGAATGATATATCTATTATATAATCGCGAATCGGAAAAGCGCCCCTTCACGCGCACTTTCCGATGTCGTCATGTGGATACGAATTTAACATTGGGCGCGAAGCGCCCAATGCTGCGCGAGCAATGGCCGCGAGGCCATTGCGAGTCGCTGGCCCAGGGCGAGCAATGGCCGCGAAGCGGCCATTGCGAGTCGCTGGCCCAAAATCGATCCACAGGCCCGGCTACAACCTTTGCCATTTACCGCTCAGGTAGCGCGAGCAATGGCCGCGAGGCCATTGCGAGTCGCTGCCTGAGCCGCAAATCCCTACCCGGGGACCATGGAACGGAGGCGGCACTGCCGCCTCCGCTCCCCGCTACCCACAATTCGCCCCCCCCCCCCCATGTCCGCCACAGCCGCGCCGCCCCAGCAATGTCCGCACAGCTCGCCCCCAGCAATGTCCGCACAGCCGCCGCCCTATGTCCGCACAGCTCGCCGCCCTATGTCCGCACAGCCCGCCGCCCTATGTCCGCACAGCCCGCCGCCCTATGTCCGCACAGCCCGCCGCCCTATGTCCGCACAGCCCGCCGCCCTATGTCCGCACAGCCCGCCGCCCTATGTCCGCACAGCCCGCCGCCCTATGTCCGCACAGCCCGCCGCCCGCCCTATGTCCGCACAGCCCGCCGCCCTATGTCCGCACAGCCCGCCGCCCTATGTCCGCACAGCCCGCAGCCGCCCCTATGTCCGCACAGCCCGCCGCCCTATGTCCGCACAGCCCGCCGCCCTATGTCCGCACAGCCCGCCGCCCTATGTCCGCACAGCCCGCCGCCCTATGTCCGCACAGCCCGGCGCCCTATGTCCGCACAGCCCGCCGCCCTATGTCCGCACAGCCCGCCGCCCTATGTCCGCACAGCCCGCCGCCCTATGTCCGCACAGCCCGCCGCCCTATGTCCGCACAGCCCGCCGCCCTATGTCCGCACAGCCCGCCGCCCTATGTCCGCACAGCCCGCCGCCCTATGTCCGCACAGCCCGCCGCCCTATGTCCGCACAGCCCGCGCCCTATGTCCGCACAGCCCGCCGCCCTATGTCCGCACAGCCCGCCGCCCTATGTCCGCACAGCCCGCGCCCTATGTCCGCACAGCCCGCCGCCCTATGTCCGCACAGCCGCCGCCCTATGTCCGCACAGCCCGCCGCCCTATGTCCCCACAGCCCGCCGCCTATGTCCGCCCTACGCCCGCCGCCCTATGTCCGCCCTACGCCCTAAGCCCCCGCAGTCCCCTAACCTAACGCCGCTGTCACCTAAGGCCCTACACCCGAAGCCCCCGCCGTCCCTAACCTAACGCCGCTGTCACCTAAGGCCCTACACTCGAAGCCCCCGCCGTCGCCTTAACCTAACGTCCCCGTCTTTCACTTACATTGCCTTCAAGTCATCTGATCGTCGTCCGGCCGGCGTCCTCTTCCTCCCGCCGGGGTTTCCTTTCCTTCCGCCATCTCCCTCTTCGATCGGCCCCGGGATCTTCTGTCTTCTTTTCGCCAACTTCCAGCTCCGAGTCCTCTTTCTTCTCATTAAGATAGAATGGACGAAAATCCCCATTCTACTCAATGAGATTGAGGCCCTCTTCTGATTGTGCGATACCCTCGCAATCAGAAGAGCCCCTCAAATTCGAGACGCATTCTATTCGGTCGCTTTTTTTTTTTTTTTTTAATTATTATTTTTATTTAATTATTTAATTTTTATTTATTATTTATTCTTTTTTAATTATTTTTAAATCATTATTTTTATTATTTAATTTATTTATTTTTTTACTTGCGACTGTGAGACACAGTTCTCATTGCGGTCCGCCTTTTTTTTCCCCATTGACATACATTAGCGGTGTGTCGGCGATTTTATGGCCGTCCACTTGGTTCTATTTGTCGGCCCTAAAATCGCGGACACACCGCTAATGCATCTCTATGGCCAGTCAGCTCGATTTCGGATTGAACGCCGACCAATCAGAATTCGAGCTGTGACTGCCCATAGAGATGCATTAGCGGGTGTGTCCGCGATTTTAGGGCCGACACATAGAACCAGGTGGCCGGCCATAAAATCGCCGACACACCGCTAATGTATGTCAATGGGAAAAAAAAGGCGGACCGCAATGAGAACTGTGTCTCACTGTCGCAAGTAAAAAAATAAATAAATTAAATAATAAAAATAATGATTTAAAAATAATTAAAAAATAATAAAAAAAATAATAAAAAATAATAAATAATTAAATAAAAATAATAATTAAAAAAAAAAAAAAGGCGGACCGGAATGAGAACTGCGTCTCAGTCTGACTTAAAAAAAAAAAATAAATTAAATAATAAAAATAATGATTTAAAAATAATTAAAAAAGAATAAAATAAATAAATAAAAAATAATAAATAATTAAATAAAAATAATAATTAAAAAAAAAAAAAAAAAGGCGACCTGAATGAGAACTTTGTCTCAGTCTGACTTAAAAAAAATAAATAAATTAAATAATAAAAATAATGATTTAAAAATAATTAAAAATTAATAAAAAAAAAAAAAAAAAAAAAAATAAATAATATAAATAAAATTAATTTTTTTAAAGTCAGACTGAGACACAGTTCTCATTCCGGTCCGCCTTTTTTTTTTTTTTAAATTATTATTTTTATTTAATTATTTATTATTTTTAATTTATTTTTTTTATTAATTTTTAATTATTTTTAAATCATTATTTTTATTATTTAATTTATTTATTTTTTTTAAGTCAGACTGACACACAGTTCTCATTCCGGTCCGCCTTTTTTTTTTTTTTGTTAATTATTATTTTTATTTAATTTTTTATTATTTTTTATTAATTTTTTTTATTAATTTTTTATTATTTTTAAATCATTATTTTTATTATTTAATTTATTTATTTTTTTTTAAGTCAGACTGAGACGCGGTTCTCATTCCGGTCCGCCTTTTTTTTTTTTTTAATTATTATTTTTATTTAATTATTTATTTTTTTATTATTTTTTTTTTATTATTTTTTAATTATTTTTAAATCATTATTTTTATTATTTAATTTATTTATTTTTTTACTTGCGACAGTGAGACACAGTTCTCATTGCGGTCCGCCTTTTTTTCCCATTGACATACATTAGCGGTGTGTCGGCGATTTTATGGCCGTCCACCTGGTTCTATTTCTCGGCCCTAAAATCGCGGACACACCGCTAATGCATCTCTATGGGCAGTCAGCTCGATTTCGGATTGAACGCCGACCAATTAGAATTCGAGCTGTGACTGCCCATAGAGATGCATTAGCGGTGTGTCCGCGATTTTAGGGCCGACACATAGAACCAGGTGGCCGGCCATAAAATCGCCGACACACCGCTAATGTATGTCAATGGGAAAAAAAAGGCGGACCGCAATGAGAACTGTGTCTCACTGTCGCAAGTAAAAAAATAAATAAATTAAATAATAAAAATAATGATTTAAAAATAATTAAAAAATAATAAAAAAAATAATAAAAAATAATAAATAATTAAATAAAAATAATAATTAAAAAAAAAAAAAAGGCGGACCGGAATGAGAACCGCGTCTCAGTCTGACTTAAAAAAAATAAATAAATTAAATAATAAAAATAATGATTTAAAAATAATTAAAAAATTAATAAAAAAATAATAAAAAATAATAAATAATTAAATAAAAATAATAATTAAAAAAAAAAAAAAGGTGGACCGGAATGAGAACTGTGTCTCAGTCTGACTTAAAAAAAATAAATAAATTAAATAATAAAAATAATGATTTAAAAATAATTAAAAATTAATAAAAAATAATAAATAATTAAATAAAAATAATAATTAAAAAAAAAAAAAAAGGCGGACCAGAATGAGAACTGCGTCTCAGTCTGAGTTAAAAAAAAAAAAAAATTAAATAATAAAAAAAATTATTTAAATAATAATTAATAAATAATAAACAACAAAAAAAAAAACAATAATAAATAATTAAATAAAAATAATAATTAAAAAAAAAAAAAAAAGGCGGACCTGAATGGAGACTCTTTGGAAAGAGTGTCCATTCAACGCCAATCAGCACTTACGTTACGCCCCCCCGCCATTTTGTGCTTTCAAACGCCCAATCAGCACTCAGTTTACGCCCCCCCGCCATTTTGTGGTTTCAAATTTCACAGACCAGTTTATAAGGCGCGAAATTTGAAAACACAAATCATTTCGTCTACCCGCTACCTCGAAGACGGACTGCCGGATACCGAGGCCGCAAGAAGACTCGCTTCTGATTACCGAAGCAGCTTCAGACACGCTAACCCTACAGCAAGATATCCTTAGAGCAAACTTTTTTTACCGCCCTCCACCCACAGCAGTACCACCACCGCCGCCGCTCCCCAGCCCCCGCAATACCTACTCCGGACCATGAGCGATCCTGCCTGAGCCGCAACCCGCCGCCAGTCCGCAACCCCGCCGCCGCCATGTCCCACACCCCGCGCGCCATGTCCGCACCCCCGCCGCCGCCACCCGCCCATGTCCGCACACCCCGCCGCCGCCATACACGCTCCCGCACCGACACCTCCCCGCCGCCGCCATGTCCGCACATACCGCCGCCCGCCGCCATGTCCGCACACCCCCCGCCGCCATGTCCACACCGCCCCACCGCCCCGCCGCCGCCATGTCCGCACACCCGCCGCCGTCCGCCGCCATGTCCGCACACCCGCCGCCGTCCGCCACCGCCGATGTCCGCACACCCGCCGCCAGTCCGCCGCCGCCGCCATGTCCGCACCACCCGCCGCCGCCATGTCCGCACACCCGCCGCCATGTCGCACCCCGCCGCCATGTCCGCACACCCCGCCGCCATGTCCGCACACCCGCCGCCATGTCCGCACACACCCGCCGCCATGTCCGCACACCCGCCGCCGTCCGCCGGCCATGTCCGCACACCCGCCGCCATGTCCGCACACCCCCCCTCGCCGCCGCCATGTCCGCACACCCGCCGCCATGTCCGCACACCCCGCCGCCATGTCCGCACACCCACCGCCGCCGCCCCCGCCATGTCCGCACACCCCGCCGCCATGTCCGCACACCCGCCGCCGCGCGCCGCCGGCCATGTCCGCACACCCGCCGCCATGTCCGCACACCCGCCGCCATGTCCGCACACACCCGCCTGCCGTCGCCGCCGCCATGTCCGCAACCCGCCGCCATGTCCGCACACCGCCGCCGTCGCCCCGCCATGTCCGCACACCCGCCGCCATGTCCGCACACCCCGCCGCCATGTCCGCACACCCGCCGCCATGTCCGCACCCGCCGCCATGTCCGCACACCGCCGCCATGTCCGCACACCCGCCGCGCCGCCGCCCGCCATGTCCGCACACCCGCCCGCCATGTCCGCACACCCGCCGCCATGTCCGCCACACCCGCCGCCAGCCCATGTCCCCGCACATCCGACACCCGCCGCCGCCGCCGCCATGTCCGCACACCCGCCGCCGCCACGCCCGCCACATGTCCGCCGCCCGCCGCCATGCCCGCACCCCGCCGCCGCCGCCATGTCCGCACACCCCGCCGCCATGTCCACCCCTCCGCGCTGTCCCCTGCCCCTCTCGCTAAAGCCCTAAACCCTAACCCCCCCGCCGTCCCCTAACCTAACGCCGCTGTCACCTAAGGCCCTACACCCGAAGCCCCCGCCGTCCCCTAACCTAACGCCGCTGTCACCTAAGGCCCTACACCCGAAGCCCCCGCCGTCCCCTAACCTAACGTCGCTGTCACCTAAGGCCCTACACCCGAAGCCCCCGCCGTCCCCTAACCTAACGTCCCCGTCGATCACTTACATGCCTTCAAGTCATCTGATCGTCCGTCCGGCCAGGCGTCCTCTTCCTCCGGCCCCGGGGGTCTTCTCTCTTCTTTTCCGCCATCTCCGCCTCTTCGTCCGGCCCCGGGGATCTTCTGTCTTCTTTTCGCTAACTTTCACCTCCGACGTCCTCTTCCTCTTCTGATTGGTCGCTGTATACTGCCTCAGCCAATCAGAAGAGCCCCTCTTTTTTTATTATTTTTAAATTATTTTTAAATCATTTTTTTTATTATTTAATTTATTTATTTTTTTAAAGTCAGACTGCGACACAGTTCTCATTCCGGTCCGCCTTTTTTTTTTTTTTTTATTATTATTTTTATTTAATTATTTATTATTTTTTATTAATTTTTTTTATTATTTTTTAATTATTTTTAAATCATTATTTTTATTATTTAATTTATTTATTTTTTTACTGCGAGTGAGACACAGTTCTCATTGTGGTCCGCCTTTTTTTTCCCATTGACATACATTAGCGTGTGTCGGCGATTTTATGGCCGCCCACCTGGTTCTATTTCTCGGCCTTAACATCGCGGACACACCGCTAATGCATCTCTATGGGCAGTCAGCCCGATTTCGGATTGAACGCCGACCAATCAGAATTCGAGCTGACTGCCCATAGAGATGCATTAGCGGTGTGTCCGCGATTTTAGGGCCGACGAATAGAACCAGGTGGCCGGCCATAAAATCGCCGACACACCGGTAATGTATGTCAATGGGAAAAAAAGGCGGACCGCAATGAGAACTGTCTCACTCGCAAGTAAAAAAATAAATAAATTAAATAATAAAAATAATGATTTAAAAATAATTTAAAAATAATAAAAAAATAAATAAAAAATAATAAATAATTAAATAAAAATAATAATTAAAAAAAAAAAAAATTTAAAATAAAAAAATAATTTAATACAAAAAAAATTTAAAAATTAAAAAAAAAAAAACAAAAATAATTAAAAAAAAAAATACTAATATTACTGTTAATAATAATGCTATTAATGGTAATATTTATGCTATTACTGGTAATATTTATGCTATTAATGGTAATAATTATGTATTAATGGTAATAATTATGCTATTAATGGTAATAATTATGCTATTAATGCTAATAATTATTCTATTAATGGTAATAATTATTCTATTAATGGTAATAAATTTATGCTATTAATGCTAATATTTATGCTATTAATGCTAATAATTATGCTATTAATGGTAATAATTATGCTATTAATGGTAATAATTATGCTATTAATGCTAATAATTATGTATTAATGCTAATTATGCTATTAATGCTAATTATGGTATTAATGGTAATATTTATGCTATTAATGCTACTATTATTGTTATTGATGATGGTATTGATGATGCTATTGATGATGGTTTTGAATGATGGTTTTGATATTATGGTATTGGTATTATGTATGCACATAATATATTATGCTATTAATGTTAATAATTATGCTATTAATGCTAATAATTATGCTATTAATGTTATGCAGCTAATAATTATGCTATTAATGCTAATAATTATGGTATTAATGCTAATAATTATGCTATTAATGGTAATATTATGCTATTAATGCTAATAATTATGCTATTAATGCTAATAATTATGCTATTAATGCTAATAATTATGCTATTAATGCCAATAATTATGGTATTAATGCCAATAATTATGGTATTAATGCTAATAATTATGGTATTAATGCTAATATTATTAATGTTAATTATGCTATTAATGGTAATAATGTAATTAAATGGTAATAATTATGGTATTATGCTAATAATTATGCTTATTAAATGCTAATAATTATGTATTAATGCTATAATTATGCTATAATGTAATTATGCTATTGCTAATATTATGTTATTGATGAGAAATTATGCTAAGATGGTATAATATGTATTATGCTATATTATGATGGTTTAATGGTATATTGATGATGGTTTGATGATGTTTATGATGGTTTATAATTATATTATTGCGTATTATTATGCACATAATAATTATGCTATTAATGTTAATAATTATGCTATTAATGCTAATAATTATGTATTAATGCTAATAATTATGTATTAATGCTAATAATTATGGTATTAATGCTAATTATGCTATTAATGCTAATTATGTATTAATGGTAATAATTATGTATTAATGGTAATAATATGCTATTATGGTATAATATTATTATAATGGTAATAATTATGCTATTAATGATGAATATTATGCTATTAATGCTAATAATTATGGTATGTAATAATGCCAATAATTATGGTATTAATGCTAATAATTATGCTATTAATGCTAATAATATGTATTAATGTAATTATGCTATTAATGCTAATATTATGTATTAATGTAATAATTATGGTATTAATGGTAATAATTTAGTATTAATGGTAATAATTTATGCTATTAATGGTAATAATTATGCTATTAATGCTAATAATTATGGTATTAATGTAATAATTATGCTATTAATGGTAATAATTATGTATTAATGCCTAATAATTATGGTATTAATGCCTAATAATTATGCTATTAATGCTAATAATTATGTATTAATGCTAATAATTATGGTATTAATGCTAATATTATGGTATTAATGCAAATAATTATGGTATTAATGCTAATAATTATGCTATTAATGGTATATAATGATGCTTTTAATGCCAATAATAATGCTATTGTGAATATTGTTATTGATGATGCTATTGATGATGAGTTTTGATATGTATGGTATTGGTATTATGTATGCACATAATAATTATGCTATTAATGTTAATAATTATGCTATTAATGCTAATAATTATGCTATTAATGGTAATTATGGTATTAATGCTAATAATTATGGTATTAATGCTAATAATTATGGTATTAATGCTAATAATTGCTATTAATGGTAATATTTATGCTATTAATGGTAATAATTATGCTATTAATGGTAATAATTATGCTATTAATGCCAATAATTATGGTATTAATGCCAATAATTATGGTATTAATGCTAATAATTATGGTATTAATGCTAATAATTATGGTATTAATGCTAATTATGGTATTAATGTTAATTATGCTATTAATGGTAATTATGCTATTAATGGTAATAATTATGGTATTTATGGTAATAATTATGTATTAATGCTAATAATTATGCTATTAATGCTAATAATAATGCTATTGCTAATATTATGTTATTGATGATGCTAATATATGATGATATGTTTGAAGGTTTGATATGCTATTGATGATGGTTTGATGAGGTTTGATGATGGTTTGATGATGTTTTGATATGGTTGATATTATGGATTGGTATTATTATGCAATAATAATTAGCTATTAATGTTAATAATTATGCTATTAAGCTAATAATATGGTATTAATGCTAATAATTAGGTATTAATGCTAAAATTATGGTATTAATGCTAATTATGCTATTAATGCTAATTATGCTATTAATGTAATAATTATGTATTAATGGAATAATATGGTATTAATGGTAATAATAGGTATTAATGGTAATAATTATGCTATTAATGGTAATAATTATGGTATTAATGGTAATAATTATGCTATTAATGCTAATAATATGATATAATGCAATTATGGTATTAATGCTAATTATGCATAAGCTAATTAGGTATTAATGTAATATTTATCATTAATGGTAAAATTATGCATTAATGCACATATTGTTATGATGATGCTATTGATGATGGTTGATGATGTTTTGATGATGGTTGATGATGTTTTTGTATTTATGGTATTGGTATTAGTATGCACATAATAATATGCTATTAATGTTAATAATTATGCTATTAATGCTAATAATTATGCATTAATGGTATTATGGTATTAATGCTAATAATTATGGTATTAATCTAAAATATGGTATTAATGCTAATAATTCTATAAGGTAATATTTATGCTTTAATGGAATATTATGCTATTAATGGTAATAATTATGCTATTAATGCCATAATTATGGTATTAATGCCAATATATGGATTAATGTAATAATTATGGTATAATGCTAATAATATGGTATTAATGCTAAATTAAGGTATTAATGCAATAATTAGGTATTAATGCTAATATGGTATTAATGTTAATTATGCTATAATGGTATTATGCATAATGTAATTAGGTATTTAGTAATATTATGTATATATGGTAATAATTATGGTATAATGGTAATAATTATGGTATTTATGTAAATTATCTATAATGCTATAATTATCATTAATGCAATATTATTATAATGCTAAAATTATGGTATAATGTAATTATGGATATTAATTATGCTATTAATGGTAATTATGCTATTAATGGTAATAATTATGGTATTATGGTAATAATTATGGTAATATGTAAAATTATGGATTTATGGTAATAATTATGCTATTAATGGTAATAATTATGTATTAATGCCATAATTATGGTATTAATCCATAATTATGATAAGCTAATAATTATGGTATTAATGCTAATTATGGTATTAATGGTATAATTATGCTATAATGCTAATAATAATGCTATTGCTAATATTATTTATTGATGAGCTATTGATATGCTATTGAATGCTATTGATGAATTGATGGGTTTATGTAATATGCATAATGTATATATTGTAATATGGTATTTTGATGATGGATTTTGATATGGTATTTGAATTTATGGTATTGGTATATTATGCACATAATAATTATGTATTAATGTTAATAATTATGCTATTAATGCTAATAATTATGGTATTAATGCTAATATATATGCTATTATAATGCTAATAATTATGGTATTAATGCTAATTATGCTAATTAATGCTAATAATTATGTAATTAATGCTAATAATTATGCTATTAATGGTAATAAATTATGGTATTATAATGTATTAATTATGGTATTTAATGCCAATAATTATGGTTATTATTGCCAATTAATGTATGCTATTAATGCTAATAATTATGGTATTAATGCTATAATTATGCTATTAATGCTAATATATTATGGTATTAATGCTAATAATTATGGTATTAATGCTAATAATTATGCTATTAATGCTATAATTATGCTTTAATGCCAATAATAATGCTATTGCTAATAATTATGTATAATGTAATATATTGTATATGCTATTTTTGATATGTATGCATATTAATTATGTATTCAATGTAATAATTATGCTATTAATGTTAATAATTATGCTATTAATGCAATAAATTTTATTATAGCTATTAATGGTTAATTTATGGTATTATATGTGCATAATAATTATGTATTAATGATAATAATTATGCTATTAATGCTAATATTATGCTATTAATGGCTAATAATTATGGTATTAATGCTAATAATTATGCTATTAATGGTAATAATTATGCTATTAATGCTAATAATTATGCTATTAATGCTAATAATTATGCTATTAATGTAATAATTATGCTATTAATGTAATAATTATGCTATTAATGCTAATAATTATGCTATTAATGGTAATATTATGCTATTAATGCTTATAATTATGCTATTAATGTAATAATATGCTATTGCTAATATTATTGTTATTGATGATGCTATTGATGATGCTATTGATGATGCTATTGATGATGCTATTGATGATGCTATTGATGATGGTTTTGATGATGGTTTTGATATTTATGGTATTGGTATTATGTATGCACATTTAATGTCCTTAAGTATTCAGTGACCTCTTACTATTATTGATATGAATGAGAAACATGTTTATATATTTGTAATACGTTGTAGGGTAAATTAAAGGACATACAAAACATGATATTTAAATATGTTCATTGTCTATCTGGAACTTATTATTTTCCTTAATAATTATTCTATACTTTTCAAGAATTCTTTTCTCCCAAAAAGCTTTTGTAAAAGCTCTTGCGTACCTATACATCTCCAAGCATAGTATTACCTTTGTATGTTCTAACATGACTTCAAAGGATACTAGCAAGGATGTTGGCGGGTACAAAGCCGCATGGATGCGTAAGACACGTGCTAAAGAAACTGAAGAAGAGCGACAATGTCGTTTGGATAAGTCTAAAGCTGAGTATAAGCAACGCATTGCAACGGAGTCGCTGGAACAAAAACAACTACGGTTGGGCAAAAATGCTCAGAAGCTACATCAACGGCGTCAAAAAAAAAAAGCGACACCACCAGTACATCACTCTGCTGATCAGACAGTAACTTCCTCAGTACAACAGTCTGCTGATCAAACTACAAGCTCACCTGTACAATACTCTGCTGATGTAACTCAGTGTGCTGATCAAATAGTAACCTCATCAGTACTACAGTCTGCTGATCCAACTGTAAGCTCACCAGTACTACAGTTTGCTCTAGCTCTTTCTAGCAGTTCACCGGATGAAAGGAGCACAATTCCTCAAGTTTCATCACCGCGTAAAGCAACAGCAAAGCATAAACATTGTGCTGAGGAGACGTCACGCACAAAACGTTTTCGCCTTGAACAACAACAAACTCCTTTGGAGGCACAAATTGCTCAGGAGTCTTCACTATCCAAACAGAGCCGCTTACGTAAAAGTGGTGCCTCCCGTCGTCAACACCGCAAAAAGACGTCTTCTACTGTTACACAAGTGGATCCTGACTCTTTTTCTGCTTTATTACTTCAACGTCTCATCTATGTCGGTTTGCAGAAAGAAAATCGTATTTACCTACCTACACCTCCCTCTTCATATCCACCTGGATTTACAGATAGTGATTTTGGCATTGTGGAACATACCTGTGGCTCTATGATATTCATATGTAAGCATTGTGAAGCTCGACATTTCATGGATGAGATGCCATCGGATAAACAGTATACTCTCTGTTGTCACAAGGGGAAGGTCAAGGTTCCGTTACCTCAGTATCCAGAGATGTTGGAATGTATTCTTAAAGGTCAGAGTCCATACAGTCGGAATATGATGGATAACATCAGAAGTATTAATAGTTCATTTGGTTTTGCTTCTATGGGTGCAAGTATTGCTCCCCCACCTGGACATGGCCCTTATTGCTTCCGGATTCATGGCCAAATTTATCACCGTACTGGAACACTACATCCTGCTCCAGATCAAGCTCCTGCTTATGCCCAACTCTACATTTTAGATACTGCCACTGCTAATGACCAACGTTTACAGTGTGATGAAAATAAGAAATGTCATCCTAAATTGATGCGGCTCATTGCTAACTTATTAGATCGCATTAATCCTTTTGTTTCCGCATACAAAATGTTACGTTTTGTTGAACAAGAGGAACAGGAGAAGGCAATTGAAAATGGTACTGTCATGCCTAATATCATCATGGCTCTTAAACAGGATCGAGAACAAGACCCAAGACGTTATAATAAGCCAATTGTTAATGAAGTTGCTGTGGTCTTTGAAAATGCTGATGGAGAGCCGCCTTTCAATAGAGACATTTTAATTCATCTGAAACCTGACCCAAACAATCCTTTAGCTCCAAAAACACAGCAAGTTAGTATTCTCCACAGTAATTTGGATGCTTTACTGTATCCGTTATTTTTTCCGCATGGTGAACAAGGCTGGCATGAGGGACTGAAGCATCAAGGTGAAAATCCACGGAGAATTACACAATTGCAGTATTACTGTTATTTGCTATCTGTACGTCCTGGGTTCAATCCTATTTTAAATGGTGGAAAACTAACGCAACAGTATTTAGTAGATGCGTATATAAAAATTGAGGCTAATCGCTTAAATTTTATACGTCAACATCAAAAAGACTTAAAAGTGGAAGACTATTGCGTACTACAGGAACATCTGCAAAGAAAATCTTTTGAAAAAGGAATTCCTATTGGCAAGACGGTCATTTTACCATCGTCATTTGAAGGCAGTCCCAGAAACATGCAGCAGAGGTATCAAGATGCCATGGCTATTGTTACAAAATTTGGACGGCCAGATCTTTTTATAACAATGACCTGTAATCCCAAATGGAGCGAGATTATCCATAATTTAGAACCATGGCAGAGGGTGGAACACAGACCGGATTTAGTCGCCCGTGTCTTCAAAATAAAATTAGAAGCCCTATTAAAAGATATAAACAGTGGATTATTTGGCAAGATTTGTGCAATGATTCATGTAATAGAATTCCAAAAGCGAGGACTACCACATGCTCACATTTTGGTTATTCTGGATAGCAATTCCAAATTACGCACTGAGGTAGATGTCGATCGTACTGTTTGGGCAGAAATTCCTGACCCATCCGAGTATCCTGTGCTCCATCAAATTGTGATGCAACATATGATTCATGGACCCTGTGGACAATTGAACCCCAATTCTCCATGTATGGATATTGGAAAGTGTAAAAAAGGATTCCCAAAAGATTTCCAACCAAAAACTGTAATACCACACGATGCCTACCCAACTTATCAACGCAATGCAGGACCTTCATTTACACAACGTTCTCACATGGTTGATAATTCTTGGGTTGTTCCCTATAACCCTTTCTTACTATTAAAGTATAAGTGTCATATAAATGTGGAAATCTGTGCATCCATTCAAAGTGTCAAGTATCTATTCAAATATGTTTACAAGGGGCATGATAAAGCCAATCTGGAAATTTCTCAAACAAACATACAACATGATGAACCTCACCAATTTATGGACTCAAGATACGTCAGTGCACCGGAGGCAGCTTGGAGAATTTTTGCCTATCCAATGCATAAACAATCACACAGCATTGTTCGCCTTGCCGTACATCTGCCACAGTCACAACCCCTTTATTTTCATGAAGATGCTTCTGTTGAGAACATTGCTGCCATGACACATAAAAAATCAACTCTTATGGCCTACTTTGAACTGAATGAGAATGACCCACGTGCTCATGAATACTTCTACCGCCAAATTCCTGAGCACTATGTCTGGAAAGCTGGTGCATGGGAAATTAGGCAGAAACGTGGAACAACAGTCATTGGAAGAATGTATACGGTCAGTATGAAAGATGAAGAACGCTACTATTTACGGTTGTTGTTACTACATGTAAAAGGAGCAACAAGTTTTGAGCACATTAAGACCGTTAATGAAGTCGAGTACCCAACTTTTAAACAGGCAGCAATAGCCCTTGGATTACTTTTGGATGACAGTGTTTGGCGAAATACCTTACTGGATGGCTGTGTTCTAAACATGCCTGCACAGCTTCGGGATATGTTTGCTTACATATGTATCTTTGGTCCTCCTGCTCATCCATTGGAGTTGTGGCAAGAATTTAAAAAAGATTTTATTGAAGACTACTGCCGTGCATATCACCCTAACAATGAGGACTGTGAGCATTGTGAAGGCTATGCAATGACAGATGTTCAAAATGTGTTAAAATTTCATGGCAAAAGCTTTACGGATTTTAATCTACCACGCCCCAAAAGAAAACAACAACTACAACCACAATACGACAAAGAGGAGGAGTTTAGAAGAGCCCAAGAAATGAAAGAAACTTTAAATCAACAACAACTTCTGGCCTATAATGCCATAAATGAAGCATTACAGGATACAAGTCAGCAAGCTAAGTGCTTTTTCATTGATGGCCCAGGTGGCAGTGGGAAAACATATTTGTATGATTTGTTAATTCGTCAAATAAGAGGAGAAGGAGAAACTGTGTCACCTGCTGCCAGTACTGGGATTGCAGCCAACTTATTGGAAGGAGGAAGAACCATCCATTCACTTTACGGGATACCTATTCCAATTAATGAAACGTCTGTGTCAAGAATCAAAAATGATACTGATGCTGCACACCATTTGAAAAGTACTAAACTTTTTATTATTGATGAATCCACTATGCTATCCAAATTTGCACTGCATGTCATTGACCAACTATTAAAAGATGTTATGACCAAAGATATCTCGAAGAAAAATAAAAACACCTTTGGAGGGAAAGTCATTGTTCTGGGAGGAGACTTTCGTCAGTGTCTTCCTATTATTCCTCATGGAACACGAACTGATATCGTAGAGAGCTGCATTAAATATTCCAGACAATGGCAGATTTTCACTCAATTGCCACTACTTGACAACATGCGCTCTGTTGATCCAGAATACAGCAATTGGATACTTCAGCTGGGAAATGGACAATTGACCAATTCTTATAACCTTGGAGATGATGTTATAGAAATCCCTGAAGATATGATTTGCACAGGTTCACTAATATTTGACATTTTTGGTGAAAACATTGTAATTGATGTCAATGACAATGAAAGCATTCATACAGCAGCATCACATGCCATTCTTTGCCCCAAAAATGATGATGTGGATCAGGTCAACTCTAAGATCATGGATTGCATTGCTGGAGAGTATACAGAATACATTAGTGATGATTCCATTGATCCGGACGAGACAGAGGACCCAGAGCAATACCCTGTTGAATTTTTAAATTCACTTACACCCACGGGGATGCCATCTCATCGTCTGAAATTAAAAATTGGCACCATTGTAATGCTTTTGAGGAACTTCAACAGCAGAAAAGGTCTTTGCAATGGGACTCGCTTAATTGTCACCGGTTTGTTTGCCAACATGATTCGAGCAAGAGTCATTACTGGGTCTGCTGGAGGAAATGTGGTTTTCATTCCCAGGATTGATTTGTGCCCATCAGAAACCGGCTTGCCTTTTAAGTTAAGACGTCGCCAATTTCCTCTGAAGCCAGCTTTTGCCATGACAATAAACAAATCCCAAGGACAAACACTTGAGAAAGTAGGCATTTTTTTGCCAGAACCTGTTTTTGGACATGGACAATTGTATGTGGCTTTTTCAAGAGTGAGAAGACGATCCAATGTAAAAGTGAAAGTGGTGGACACTCCAATCCAAGGAAAATTGCTGCCTAACAGTGACAAAGTTTTTACCAAAAATATTGTCTACAAGAATATTTTGCACTGAACTCTTCCCTATGACTATTCTTCTGTTTATTTATCTTTTGAAAAAAAAAAAAAAAAAAAAAATTTTACTGTTTTACATTTTATTCTTTTATATACTGATTTCTACTATATTTTTGTGAACACACATTTAAAATAATATGAGAGATGTGTATCATCCACATTTCTACAGTGGGTGATAGAAACCACTATTTCAAGCTCCAGCACTATATGTGCTGAGAGATTTCATTGTCACTCTTTACAGGGAGAGGTTTTTGTGAACAGCTAAGGCTGCTTTCACACTGCAGTTTTTTCACTGATCAGTGTCCATCAGATTTGTGTGCCAAAACCCGGAGAGGAACCAGGAAAGGAACTTGCAGAGAAAAACTTTAATTGAAAGATTGACACCTGTTCTGAGTTTTGGAGACACTCCTGGTTTTGGCACACAAATCTGATGGACACTGATCAGTGAAAAAACTGCAGTGTGAAAGCAGCCTAAGAGACGGGTGGGATGGCTGTTCACACACATCTCATTAGCAAGGTGTGTTCCACATGTTTAGATAGATAGGGACAAACATAAATTATTAATTAGATTGTACCACACCATTTTTCTTAGATTTTTTCACTTTGTTGAGGAATATACTAAATGATAATAATTG
The DNA here is from genome assembly GCA_033576535.1 of Allobates femoralis. Taxonomy (NCBI): domain Eukaryota; kingdom Metazoa; phylum Chordata; class Amphibia; order Anura; family Aromobatidae; genus Allobates; species Allobates femoralis. The sequence goes on from JARQOC010000004.1 coordinate 539,818,164, forward strand.
ATCATGAAGGACTCACCAACAACATACTTGCTGTAATTTTCATAATTGCATATATGTAATTTGTACTTAACTTGCGGTTTGTGCAGACAACATAGTTGCAGCAGTGTCATCCACATCAACTGCAGTCACCTGTGGTTAGTTAGTCGATGCATCTTATGCACCTGCTGAAGCTACGTTAACTCCATTTACCGTAGGTTAACTACAAGTTTTTTTGTTATTGCATGGATATTGCTGCAAGTCTGTAGCTGGTAACTCCTTCTGTATCAATTTACAAAATTTTATTATTTACATCACAATCCTCAAAAAATCTAAGAAAAATTCAGGTATAAAAAATATTTAAATTATATCAATTCGGATTTAGTTAGATTAGGACTCACCAGGCGTAAGGGCATCTTGACGCGATTGGTGGGCTGACACAAACTGGCTGATACACCTATTACTGTTAATTCATCAATTTTAATGATTGATGCATTAAGAAGTATTGCTACTTTGTGTTCTAAGACCCTTACAACATAATTATTCAATTTTCCTTATATGATATCAACAATACAAATATATATAGTTGCTGTAAAGATGTCATTGGAATAATTGGATTATTTAAAAATCTTTAAAAAAACAATAAACATATTCTAGACAACCAATGCATTTGCATTAGTCTAACAGCTATAACTACTATAATCAAATTAACGTACGTTCTAGAATCCCGATGCATTTGCATCGGGCTCACAGCTAGTATATATATATATATATATATATATATATATATATATATATATATATATATAACAGGATGGGGACATATATACCAGGATTGGGGACATACATACCGAAATGGGCCGAAATGGGATAATACCATATATACCAGGTTGGGGAACATATTTTCCAGGTTGGGGAACATATCTTCCAGGATGGGGAACTTATGTACCAGGATGAGGACTAATGTGTGTGTTTGTGTGTTTGTGTGTGAAGGGTCCAAATTTCACACTGGAGCCCATCAAACTTTAGTTACACCACTGATCCTAGCCACTAGCTGCCTGAAATATTTTACCTCCAGTGGTACACCCATTGATGAGCTTTCACATAAATATGGGAATTTTAAATGCTTTGCAAAACAAATGCCCCTGTTGCAAAAGCACAAATCAATCTATCCATACAGATGAAGTTTTTTCTATCCAATTGAATTTGAACTGTCAATCTAGCTATAAAATGCCTGGGAGCCCATAGGGCAGACAGGCATCATGACAAGACAGAGGAGTGGGCAGTGGAAAGGTTTAATGATGTGTGTAATATGGGTGTCATGCAGGTCATGAGACCTACAGGCATTCAGATTGTGGGGAGAAGTGGACAGAAATATTGAGGAGTATAAAAGAGATGGGAGGGGGTTGGTGCTACCTCGTCATGGATCAAGAACTGACATCACACCAACCTGCCCTCTTTATAGGTTATTATATGTGTTGGTATTTCATTTGTGGATATATATTTATAGAATGTGAGTCCTAACGGGCAAGGTCATCTCTCATTGGGAGTCATTAACTTCCAGCGATATTCACTGCACTGCTTGGCACTTGTATGTTTTCAGCCGGTGTCAGCAGTGTTCACGGTGACGTCAAGGTTCACCCGAGTTCTGGCTTAAATTTATGGTGGCCATATCTAATTTGGCATAACACCATGAATTTCGGGTATAATACCAGCTGAGAATACAAAGATGGTATTAACCCCATTATTATGCAGCATGCCACCACCATCAGCACCACTGTATGAGCCAGGTAAACCACCTGGATATGGCGCTATTATGAATATGAAATTTCCAGGGGCGGCTGCGGGCTGCAGTTTTTAGCATGGGGGCCCAGAATGCTTGGGCCTCACCACAATGAAAATCCCAGCCCCCAGCTGCCTGGTTTTACCTGGCTGTCAATCAAAATATGGCGGGAGCCCATGCACTTTTTAAAAAAAATGTTTTAAATAATTAAAAACATTTTTTAGGCTTCCCTGTATTTTGATTGCCAGCCAAAGTAAAGCTAGGCAGCTGGGGGTGGCAGCCCGTAGCCGTTTACTTTATCTGTGCTGAGAATCAAAAATATTGTGGAGCGCTACGTCTTTTTAAATTATTTCTTTATTTTTACACTGCTATATGTGTGAGGGACCCAACAGCCAATCACAGACGCTGTCACGCAGAATGGGCGTCTGTGATTGGCTGTTGGTTAACCTGGAATCTGCCCATACATTCTAGATGCTAGAATGTATGGGCTGGTTTCAGGTTACTCCAGCAGTCAATCACAGACACCCACTTTGACAGCATCTGTGATTGGCTGTTGGGTCCCTCACACATGTAGTAGTGTAAAAATAAACAAACAATTTTAAAAATTATATAGCGCTTCGCTGTATTTTTCATTCTCAGAGTAGATAATGTGGACAGCTACGGGATGCCACCCCCAGCTGCCTGGCTTTACCTTGGCTGGCAATCAAAATAAATAGGGAACTCATTCATATTTTTTAATTATTTACAAAAATTTTTTTTTTAAAATGCATGGGCTCTCGCCGTATTTTGATCGCCAGCTAGGTAAAACCAGGCAGCTGGGGGTTGGGATTCTCAGCATGGTAAGGCCCAGGCATTCTGGGCCCCCCACACTGAAAACCACAGCCACACCCTGGAAAATAGCGTATTGCTTCTTAGTGCCATTTCCAGGCACTTTACCTGGTTCATGCAGCGGCTATGATGGTGGTGGCACGCAGGGTTATAATGGGGTTAGGGCTAGCTTTGTATTATCAGCTGGCACTAAGCCCAAAATTCATGGAGTCATTCCAAATTAGACATGGCGACTATGAATTTCTAGTAAACAGTAAAATAAAACACATCACTGAGAAAAGGGAATTTTTGGTACTCACCGTAAAATTCTTTTCTTGGAGCTTCAATTAGGAGACACAGGAAGACCTTGGGTGTATGTTTGCTGCCATCAGGAGGCTGACACTATGCAAAACGGCAGAAAAGCAACTCCTCCCCAGAAGTATACACCCACCTACTGGCACAAATCCAACTCAGTGAGAATAGCAATAGGAGCAACCATAAAACCACCAAAATGCTCAACTATATACAAAGGGAGGGAGCTGTGTCCCCCGAATGAAGCTCCAAGAAAGGGATTTTACGGTGAGTACCAAAAATCCCCTTTTCTTTATCGCTTCATTGGGGGACACAGGAAGACCTTGGGACGTACAAAAGCAGTCCCCTCGGGTGGGTGTAATAACAGAAGAAGTATTCAGGCGAACTCAGACCACGGAGGCCTGCAGGATCTTGCACCCTTGAACGGCATCTGCCGATGCTTGAGTATGAACTCTGTAAAATTTAACAAGTGTGTGAACTGATGACCAAGTGGGGTATGCCTCCAAGATAGCGGAGCGAATTCACCGGGCAATTGTAGCCTTAGAGGCTGCTAATCCCTTGCGAGGACCGTGAGGGACCACAAAGAGAGAATCCACTCGTCGAAAGGAAGCTGTTTGCGAAAGGTAGGTACGGAGAGCCCTGACTAAATCCAGATTGTGTAATCTCTTCTCTCGAGAATGAGATGAGGCTGGACAAAGGGAGGGTAGGACAATCTCCTCATTGATGTGGAAAGAGGAGATCAATTCCTGATCTCAATTTTCAGTTACCAGACATACTGTATCACTGTTGCCAATATTTGAGCCTTTTTCTTTTGAGAAATTTGTGACAAGGTAAATTGTCCTCTGTTTTATTTACTCCTTAGGCGGCCGTCACACGGTTCAATATCGCTAGCGATATTGTTAGCGATCACATGCACGCGCGATCGCTAACAATATCGCTCACATTGTTGGTGAGCTGTCACACAGGCAGACTCACCAGCGATGTGGACCAGCGAGATCGCTGGTAACTATGGTACACATCGGGTTACTAGGCGCCGCGCGGTGCTTAGTAACCCGACGTTTACCATAGATACCATCTCCCAGCTAAGGCTCTGCCGCTGGGAGATGGATCATCGTGGTGTCACACACCACGATGAGGCAGATTGATCAAGCGTTTATCACTTGATATGAGCTCCAGCTCACCAATCTGCGATGTAACGATCAAGCGATTTTACATTGTAAAATTGCTTGATTACACGCAGCGATGCACAAACGATATCGCTTAAGCGATCAAAAAGCAGATCGCTTAAGCGATATCGTGCATAACATTGAAGCGTGTGACGGCCGCCGTAGATAAACGTGTTTATCACAAATTTTTTTTTATCTATTTTCTGCTTGTATTTTCAATAATGAGAATGGGATTACTGTATCAAGTCATACACTATTAACGGCTTGCACCGTATAGAGTCATGAAGAAACTCTTACCATGATCTACGATTGTTTTTCTGTATTAATTCACATTGTATGTACACTTGTTAAATACTGTATATCTTGACATGATTTTTTTTTTACTTTTGTGTAGATATTCTTTCTGTGGACAAGGTCTCTGTGAGACCGAAACATCAGAAAACGAAACAAATAAGAATATCACAAATTTTTCAAATAAAGAATTTATTAAATAGCAATCTCTGACTGTGTGCCGAGGCACCGTAGAGAGTTCGGTGCCGAGGGTAGCTTCTTATTGCACCCTGAGCAGGCGTAGCACACTGTGGTGGCAGTGGTGGCTGCACGGGAGCTCCTTGTGTGAGGCATCTACTAGGAATAGTAGTGAGAGTGCCAGCAGTGTGGGGGGCTTGGGAAGCTTTGCTTACCAGGGCCCAGGCTTCCGGTGTCTCCCGTGGTGAGATCCGTGCAGTGGAGGGGCACAGAGGCAGCTGTGGCATTCAGTGTGCCTGCCTGTAATGGCTCCCTGTAAAAACGCAGGCTTCTGCAGGGAGACGGTGGGTGGAGCTAAAAATGGCGAGCGGGGCTGTCTGGCAGAGAAAACGTTGTCCAAGCGCAACAGGGGAGTGGCCAGCATGGCCAAAAAGACCCGGCTTCTTCTTCAATGTGCCTCATCTGCAGGCCGGGCCTAGGCAGAGCTCAAAGGTGCATGGGGCGGTGCCTTTCAGAGAGCTTCGGAGGCCGGAACAGAAGTCTGGGGCTAAACTTTTTGGCGGCGGCGCAGAGCCTCGGATTCGGGGTTGTGCTGACCCAGGTATGGCTGCTGCTTGAAGCCTCTCTGTTAGAGGCGGCTGCCGTGGCTCTGGCTTCCTCCCAAGTGAGGAATTGTGGATCCATTGCAGCTGCAGTTTCTCCCTCCATAGGTTGATATGGTAGAGGGGCTAACTGGCCCTGAAACAGAGCCAGGAGCCCCGAGAATTAATAAAGCGCCACCCTTTTAGGCCCCTATCACTCAGTGCCTGATCACCATCAGGCAACCCCTGTTGTAGCCTTAGGTGATAAGGGCCATGGCTAATCAGGCTGCTTAGCTAACCAGTAACTAGCCCGTGCACGAAGGTGCAGAGTGCCCTCACTGCCGCTGCTGCTTCAGAGCAATTCCCCCCATTGGAGTAGCCTGGTGGGGGGAAGCTGAGGAGCTACCAGGAAGGAGCTGGTAAAGTGAGGATGGGGAAGGGGGGGTATATGGTCCCCAGATCCAGGGTCTGCTTGCTGCCATGAAGATGCAGATCCCTACTGATTCACCGTGGCCGGGACTCCGGTTTAGACAGGCGATGCTTCTTTCCTCCTTGTCACGGGTGGACCGCGCCTGCCGGTAGTGGGGCCCGGTGTAGTGCAGATCAAAACTTGCGGACGTCTTGGTGGAACAGATTAAAGGGTTTTTTTTTTTTATTTATTCGTGACGCCACCTATGAGTAGTTTCGGTAAGGACTACCGACGCTGCGGAACCTCCGGGGGATGGACAGCAGCAAGATGTTACGCTCCCCACAGGCTGAGCGGTGATCCCCGGAGGCTGGAGCTGCTTAAGATGTTGTGCGGCAGCTGCGGTTACCTTGTAGTGCGGACGGACAGTTTATAAGGAAGCACGGACACAGAAAGTCTCTGCAACGGGTCTTTACTGTAACCAGCAGGCAATACATGGCACACAGTGGTTGGGTAGTAGACCGGGTGGACTCAGCAGTGATGGTGTCCCTTAGAAATCCGCAGTGTTCCTCCATTCTAACTAATTGGTTGCCAGTGTCGCCCAGGAATACCAGGTCGGGCACGGGGAGGCTGCTTCAATGCCCTATCCATGATGTACGTTCTGGATGTTTTGGGGAGCCTTGGATCCCTCGGTGGGTACACCGCTGGTTAGACGACTGGAAGTTGGCTGGTGGTGGGGTGCTCCTGTAAAGCTGCTCCTCCACGCTTCTGGTTCGCGTAGCAGAGGTGAACTGCTGCCAGCTTCGGTACCAGTGAACCGGCTGTGAGTTGTGGGCACGGGAGTCTTTTGGGAACCCGTGTGATGATGCCCAATCCCGGTTGTTAAGGCCTCAGGTGCTGACACCCGACCGGTGACGGCCCGGGGGCTGCACGGGGTGCGGAGCCCCTGCTCCTCTCCAAGTTCTAGTTCTAGACCCTTTCTCTGTCAGTTCTAGACTACATCCCTTTTTGGTTCTGTCTAGACTACTGTGTGTTCTAATACACTTCCCTAACACTCCACCCACCAGGACCTAGGATTGGCCCTCTGTTCTAGGTGATGCATGCAGGGTTGGATTTCTAAATTAACCAGATCACTGCTGTGTCAGAGAATATTGCGGCTGCATTTATGGCTGCAATACCCTCTTGTGACGCACTCGTTGCGGGGCGCCACACTCCCCCTTGGTTGAATACGCTTGTCCCCAAGCGTCACACTACCCACATTACAGAGGTTTTTATATTTTATAACAGGTAATACACTTTCATTAATGACAAGTCATTGAATGCATAAAAGTGAGGTAAATAAACAGGTTAACACATTGCGCAGACCCGGCGGGCGGTCGGCTGTCCTTAGGTAAAAGTTCAGGCTGTAGCCGCCAAGTCGCGGTGTTACTTCGCAAACAGGAAGAAGTCTCTTTAGCAGAAAAGTTCAAACAACAAAAGTCATTTATGGAGGGCAGTGTTCCGGACTCGTATAGCGAACCACCCGTAACAGCATACATGTCGCTCATAGGTTACAATGTCTCCTCTATACAAGTCTCGGTTTGGATGCCCTCGCGGTAGGTGCGATTCCACATCACGACGCCCCACAAATACTTCGGTACTCACACCCTCCTCCCTTACAAATCCCCACCCGGTGGACAAGTTAAAGGTGCTTACCCGCCCGGTTTTACGGAATTGTTCAGGCAATGGAGATTGGCGGCGGGCCTCGGCGCGAGCCTGCATGTTGGCTTGCAGTCGAGTGTGCCACTCCTCCCTTCGGATACGACGTACCTCTTCATCGGAGTGGTGCGGCGTGTGGATGCAGTCACTATGGCGTGCTGGTTGTTGAACCGCTTGAGTTTGTTGGGCAGTCTGTAGAAAAGCCCGTTTCAACGGGACCGGAGAAGATGTGGCCGCGGCGGCACCCGACCAGTGCACCCGAGCGGATCGCCCGGCAGAAGGATTCTTTGTGTCTCCCCAGGTGAACCCGGTGTAGAGGTCCTCAGCTGGGCTGTAGATCTCGTCGTCATCCTCCTCAACCCCTCCTTCGATGACTACGTTGGGCAGCTCGGCTGACGAAGACGATGGAATGAAATCCTCTGGGTCGTTGCGCAGGACTTCCAGGCTGCCTGCCTCTTCTTCTGTAGCAGCGGGAAGTGGTGTTTCAATCCCGGTCACCAGGTAGGCCTCGGTAATTGCAGAGGAGGCCTCCGGTTCAGGGGAGAAACAGGCGACAGTCTCGGTAGTGTGGAAACTAGTCGCGGGTTCCGCAGGTGGAACCAGGTATATGTCGGCTTCTTCGGTGGAGCGTATTGGAAGCTCCGGCTCTGGAACGGGGTCGGCTGCGGGGTTAACCGCTGGAACGGGTCGAGCCGTGGCCCTCACAGGAATGATGCAGTCTATGGGCTCCGGTGACGAAGCAGGACAGGTGGTGGGCGACGGTGAGGCGGTTGAGAAGCTGGCGATGTCGTCTGGGCCTGGAGAAGCTGTACCCGGTCGGCTTTGCTGCATCGCATGGTGTAGTCTTCTGCCTAGGGTCGCACTCCAGCTGCGAATCGTCCATTCCAATTAGTCGCACCCGGATGTCTTGTAGAGCCTCTAGCCAGAAGTCGGGGCTGCCGTCTATGGTAAGGGCAGGACCCGGACCCGGTTGGCCTATGGCTGCTCTGGCCTCCACCTCGACCTCCCGCATCAGGTCTTGGAGTCTCGTGCTGGCCATTCTCTTCTTCGGAGGGAAACCACACCCGTTCAACCGGTAAGCGTTCTGGTAGAGCTGGTGAAGAAGGTCTGTGACACTCCCATTTCCTCTGGGCTTTTGTAGTCCAATCGTGGGAAAAGTCTTTGGGGTCCGCCCCCATGGTTGATTCGAGCAATCAGGGCGGACAAAGAGTTTGGCGCCTTTTGTCTTTAGCCCTCCCACGATGAGGGGGGGGTTGACTCACTCCTGGGCTGCACGTGGCGGATTCTTGTGGCGGGAACGCCATCTTGGGCGCCATCTTGGCCCACGGTGAAAAGGCGGGAAAGTTCTTTTAGGGACGAACAAAGTCCAAATTGTAGACAATAAAGTCATTTGTAAGCACATTATACCCGTTGGGTAACGGGCCTGCTCGTATCCTATTCGTGACGCCACTTTCTGACTCACCGTGGCCAGGACTCCGGTTTAGACAGGCGATGCTTCCTTCCTCCTGTCACGGGTGGACCGCGCCTGCCGGTAGTGGGGCCCGGTGTAGTGCAGATCAAAAGTTGCGGACGTCTTGGTGGAACAGATTAAAGGTTTTTTTTTTTTATTTATTCGTGACGCCACCTATGAGTAGTTTCGGTAAGGACTACCGACGCTGCGGAACCTCCGGGGGATGGACAGCAGCAAGATGTTACGCTCCCCACAGGCTGAGCGGTGATCCCCGGAGGCTGGAGCTGCTTAAGATGTTGTGCGGCAGCTGCGGTTACCTTGTAGTGCGGACGGACAGTTCATAAGGAAGCACGGACACAGAAAGTCTCTGCAACGGGTCTTTACTGTAACCAGCAGGCAATACATGGCACACAGTGGTTGGGTAGTAGACCGGGTGGACTCAGCAGTGATGGTGTCCCTTAGAAATCCGCAGTGTTCCTCCATTCTAACTAATTGGTTGCCAGTGTCGCCCAGGAATACCAGGTCGGGTACGGGGAGGCTGCTTCAATGCCCTATCCATGATGTACGTTCTGGATGTTTTGGGGAGCCTTGGATCCCTCGGTGGGTACACCGCTGGTTAGACGACTGGAAGTTGGCTGGTGGTGGGGTGCTCCTGTAAAGCTGCTCCTCCACGCTTCTGGTTTGCGTAGCAGAGGTGAACTGCTGCCAGCTTCGGTACCAGTGAACCGGCTGTGAGTTGTGGGCACGGGAGTCTTTTGGGAACCCGTGTGATGATGCCCAATCCCGGTTGTTAAGGCCTCAGTTGCTGACACCCGACCGGTGACGGCCCGGGGGCTGCACGGGGTGCGGAGCCCCCGCTCCTCTCCAAGTTCTAGTTCTAGACCCTTTCTCTGTCAGTTCTAGACTACATCCCTTTTTGGTTCTGTCTAGATTACTGTGTGTTCTACTACACTTCCCTAACACTCCACCCACCAGGACCTAGGATTGGCCCTCTGTTCTAGGTGATGCATGCAGGGTTGGATTTCTAAATTAACCAGATCACTGCTGTGTCAGAGAATATTGCGGCTGCATTTATGGCTGCAATACCCTCTTGTGACGCACTCGTTGCGGGGCGCCACACTACCTCATCCTGAGGTGCCGCACTCCAGACGCAGAAACTTTTCTTGGCTCCCTGTGCTCTGGTGGGCGAGCGGGTAGGGGAGCAAATGGGCCAGGGCAGGCACCAGCGTCCGGCCTCAGGGTTCTCCAGGATCCGCTTCTAGAAGGGCTGGATGGCCCTGGTCCAGAGAGGGAGAGTTAACAGTGCAACCAGCATACACTGGACTCTCGATCTCTATGCGGGGTGACGGATTGGCTCAACCGCTCCGTATTCCCTGATGAATCTTCATAGAAGAAATACAAAATTAAAAAATCTAACTAATCTAATAAAAAATTCTGGTAGATACGGGCTCAGGGAGACCCTTATCTGCCTCCTATGACACTAAGCTAAAACGGAGTTGGATTTGTGCCAGTAGGTGGGTGTATACTGCTGGGGAGAAGTTGATTTTCTGTCGTTTTGCATAGTGTCAACCTCCTGATGGCAGCAAGCATACACGCAAGGTCCTCCTGTGTCCCCCAATGAAGCGATTAAGAAAAAAATATTAAATTAGAAAGAAAACAGAAGATAGTGTGTAAATCATATCTTTTGCTGTCAGAAAGCAGGAGAGATAATTTAAGAGCAGATAGGGTCTTATCTTTTATCTTTTACACACAAATCGCAATGCTATTTACAGGAAGGCTCGCCTTTGTTAGTCGTGAGAGTCACAACCAATATATACGCATGTGACAGCTGCTGCGGACTGACGTCGAAAGATGCGGGTGTAGGGTGATGAATTGGGTATAAACCCGCACTGCTGTTTTACAAAGGAACAATGCCAGATCAGTCCATATAGACCTCAGATTATTTATTAAGTCAACGCATTTTGAAGCCACCACAAGCTTCTTCCTCAGGACAAATCATATGGGAGTACACACATATAGGACTCCATCTTTATTACTCGAACCCAAACTCACCCCCCCCCCCAGAAGTAGTCCCCAGGAGAGAATCTTCAGCTTTGCTACATCTGTGCAAGGAGACACACAGTTCTGTTCACACAGACGAGCAGGCACAGACTCAGCTGAGAGCTGTCAGAGACTTCACCCGAGTGCACAGCTGAGGCCGGTCAGCTGTGCTCCTGGGTAATCTCAACTGATGTCAATGTAAAACTTCCGTAAAGTGAGCGGTTTTTGGCAGTGAGAGCTGTGACGTCAGAGTCGGGCTTGCCCGAAGGCACAGCTGACATTACCACTTTCACTGCTGACAACTGCTCCCTTTACGGCAGTGTTGCAGTGATGTCAGTGGAAGTTATATAAAACAAATAATTGAAGAAAAAAGGACAAAGGGCTCCACGGTAGTTTTGATGCTCAATGCAGATAAAGCGGACGGCTACAGGCTGCCACCGCCAGCTGCCTAGCTTTACTTTGGCTGGCAATCAAAATACAGGGACGCTCATTAATTTTGTTTAATTATTTAAAAAAATTATTTAAAAAAAAGTGTGTGGCTCCCGCTGTATTTTGATCACCAGCCAAGTAAAACCAGTCAGAAGGGGGCTGGGATTCTCAGCTTGGTAAGGCACAAGCGTTCTGGGACCCTACACTAAAAATGTAGCCTGCAGCCAACCCTGAAAATGGCGCATTCATCATAGCTCCATTGCCAGGCACTTTACCTGGCTCGTCCAGCAGCCTCGATGGAGGTGGCAAGGTGGGTAACAAAGGGGGTTTGTATTCTCAGCTGGTACTAAGCCAGAAATTCATGGTGTCATGTCAAATTAGACATAGCAACCATGAATGTCTAGTAAACAGTAAAAAAAAAAAAAAAAACTATAGAGAAATTTTTTTTTATTATAAATAAAACAAAAAAAAATTTACAGACTCCATCTTTATTATAAAAAAATACACACTCCACGGGGAATGCAATGTCAGCCCTGTTTCATTGCTTTGTACAGCCAAGCATCTATACAGAGCGAGCAGTCTGACACTGACAGTCAAAGTTCAATCGAGTTTATGGCTAAACCATGAACTCGGGTGAACCCTGACGTCACTGCGAACACTGCCGAGACTGGCCGAAAGCAGCAAAGTGCCGAGCAGTGCAGTGAATATCGCCAGAGGTTAATGAGCTGCCCTGGAAGTAGATGCGGTTGGGAGACAACAGGATGCATCGCGGGACCGGTAAGTATAATCATGTTTATTATAATCGGCTTTTTTTTTTTACAGCCTCAGGACCTGAATTGTAACACTGGTTTCAAAGGGACACCCGTGTTTGGAATCACTAAGGCCGGCTTCAGACTGCGTTTGAGATCCGATCCGTGTCTGTCCGCTTGAGGCAGACAGCCGCGGACCGGATCAGCACACAGGACCGGGGGGCTATTATGCCCTCCGATCCTGTGTGCAGCCGCACGCAGTTCCTGCTGCTGATAGGTGAGGACCGCGGGCGCCGCGGTCCTGACCTGTCAGCGGCTGCAGCTGCGTGCGGCTGCACACAGGATCGGAGGGCATAGTAGCCCCCGGTCCTGTGTGCTGATCCGGTCCGCGGCTGTCTGCCTCAAGCGGACAGACACGGATCGGATCTCAAATGCAGTCTGAAGCCGGCCTAAGTCTGAGTAGGTCGTTGATAAGATGGTTGTTGGGATATTATATAAATAAATGTATGTAGGCGTAACCTTTGTCACAGCAGCGGTGGATCGGTCTGGTTCAGAGGCTGGATAATTGATCATGTCCTTCAACGCGAAGGCACTATTGGGGAATAGTGGCATCTGATACTGCAATGTAATTAGTGGGCGTAGATCACGCTAAGGTATTTCGCTGAGCTGGTGCGGTGCGGCCAGGAAAATGTGTAAGGTTGTGCAGTTTGCCTCTGGACCGGATCTATTAACTGTTCATAGTCTGTTTAATATTTACATAGTTTTTGTGGTGGTGGGGCTGCCATTGTGGTGGGCCCTTAAGTTTGCGTAAATATGTAATAAAAGGCTGCTGTGGCCATTTTTACACAAGTCATGGCAGTCATGTCTTTATTTGGTTACAACAAAGAGATGGTTACTGTGCTGAATACAAACAGAGAACGACCCGATAATGCCCTCTTGAATTGTCATGATTATATACCTTATAGAATGCCACTGTGGCTTGCCAGACACTGCACTAAAGGTGAAAATCTCACCGGTTCAATATTGTAAAAGGTTATATGAAGCATAGTTTATCCCAGCATTATGTATTGTTACACAGTAAAAATGGCACAAAAATCTTCATCATACCAAATTAATCAATTTTACTTGAACTCCTAAACCCAATGAAACCTTGAAAATAAAAGAATAATATTGAATAGACAGGATCAGCACCCTCAAACCCAATTGAAATTGTATTTATTGGAGGTAGTGAGAAGACGGTATGGGATAAGAGAAATGTGAGGGGGGCACAAAATAGAGATGGAGTAGTGTGGGGGTGTGTAGATAGGGGACAGCAGTGTGAGGCCACAGCCAGGATGGGACAGTATGCTGAGGATGGGGAGTGTGATGAGGGGGACAGTATAAACACTGACAGTATAGGGGGACACTGAGAGGACAGTGTAATGAGAGGGCCCAGTATGTAAAGGGTAGAGCAGTGTAGAGGGCATGTACCATATGAGACAGTGTGTAAATTATATCTTTTGCTGTCAGAAAGCAGGAGGGATAATTTAAGAGCAGATAAGGTCTTATCTTTTATCTTCTACACACAAATCGCAATGCTATTTACAGGAAGGCTCGCCTTTCGTAGTTGTGAGAGTCACAACCAATATATACGCATATGACAGCTGCTGCGTACCCACATCGAAAGATGCGGATGTAGGATGATGAATTGGGTATAAACCCGCACTGCTGTTTTACCAAGGAACAATGCCAGATCAGTCCATATAGACCATAGATTATTTATTAAGTCAACGCATTTCGAAGCCACCAAAAGCTTCTTCCTCAGGACAAATCATATGGGAGTACATACAGATGTCTGAGATTTAAATAGATACAAAGATGCAAAAGAGCGCTGTGATAGAGCCACTCACAGCTGCCAATTCCAGGTAGACACAGGAAGCCTTGCCAGGTAAACGTCTGGTTTATTGCTGTCATAAACCATATGAAAACAACCAAACTTAGGATCAGCTTCTTAGGCTCAGAGCTGCACACTGTGCTCTGCTGCACTCCAAAACTCACACCAAAGAAAAAAAAATATAGGTGAACATTTAACTTCTCTGACCACAACTCAGGGAGGGAGGGACGTGCTGAATCAGCCCCACCTCACATAACAGAGTTCATCAACCTGGCTGATACAAATCTCCCATCACTTACAGTACCAGTAATCATATTACATATTCCCCCCTCTGCCCAAAGCCAGGGGTTTGGGCACCATCTGACACCAAACAGGGGAACCTAGACAGGGCATCTGCATTCCATGTAATTTCCTGGGCCTGTGCTCAACATGGAAAGTGAAATCCTGAAGTGCTAAATACCACCGGGTCACTCTGGCATTCTTTCCCTGTCTGTCCCTCAGCCACGTCAGGGGCGCATGATCTGACACCAGCCTAAACTGTCGCCCTAGAAGGTAATACCGTAACGTGTCCACCACCCATTTAATGGCCAAACACTACTTTTCTACAATAGCATAGTTTTTTTCGCAGGACGACAACTTTCTACTAAGGTACAGGATCGGATGTTCTTCGCTATGTACTAACTGGGACAGGACAACTCCTAGCCCGATCTCTGATGCGTCAACAGAGAGCTGACTTCAGGTCCTGGAAAGCCGTCTCAGCTTCCGAAGTCCACTTGGCCATGGAGGACTTCATGCCCTTAAGGAGGTCGTCAAGGGAGCGTCTTTCACAGCAAAGTTCGGGATGAATTGACAATAATATCCGACAAGTCCCAGGAAGGCTCTGACTTGCTTCTTACAGAGGGGTTGTGGCCAACTCTGTATTGCCTCCACTTTATTTAGTTGAGGCATGATCTGGCCTCTACCGAAAACATAGCCCAAATACCTGGCCTCCTCCTTCCCGATAGTGCACTTCTTCGGGTTTATTGTGAACCCCGTGGTACTCAGTGCCTGCAGCACCATCTGGACCTTCTGCAGGTGACTTTCCCAGTCCGAGGTAAAGATCACGATGTCATCCAAATAAGCCGCAGCGTACCTGTTATGGGGGGCTAGGATTCAGTCCATGCAAATGTGAGATAAATGCGCATAGGGTCTTATCCTTTTTTCAAAGGGTCTTATCCTTTTTTCTGCAGAGGATTCAGTCCATGGCCCTCTGGAAGGTGGCCAGGGCTCCCTGCAAGCAGAATGCCATCCGCGTATACTGGAAACAACCATCAGGTGTAGAGGAGGCCGTCTTCTCCTTGGCACTCTGTGACATAGGTATCTGCCAGTAACCTTTTGTTAGGTCAAGGGTGGTGATGTACCTTACTGGTCCTAACCTTTCGATGAGCTCATCGACTTGAGGCATCGGATAGGCATCAAACTTGGAGACTATGTTCAACTTGCGATAGTCATTACAAAACCGCCACGATCCGCCTGGTTTCAGCACAAGTATGATGGGACTGGACCAGCCACTTTTCGATTCTTCAATAACACCGAGATTCAACATTCTCGTCACCTCTTTCAAGATCACTTCTCGACGAGCTTCAGAGATCCAGTACATCTTCAGGTTAACCCTCACGTGTGGTTCAGTCATGATATCGTGTTCCACAACCTGAGTACATCCCGGCAGGTCTGTGAAGAGATCCCTGTTCCGATGAAGCAACTCTTGACATTGTTGATTTTGAGCCCTCGACAGTGTGTCCACCACTGTCCCTGAGAAGGAGCTCAGGAGGAGGCTCGAAACGCGTCAGAAAATAAAGGCTGTAGCTGATCCAGACATTCCCGTGTCTATGTTTCTTTGGTCTCGGAGCAGCAGCGCGGACACTGAGGCACTTTGTCCAAGAATCTGCATTACGACCATGTCCACCATTGTGGCCTCCTTGATGTCAGCCTCCATCTTGCCTACCAGACAGGGGGTTTCCATAGGGTCTCTATCCCGCCATGGCTTCAGTAGTGGTATACCTGGTAGGGCTTCCTTCTTCCAGGTTGGTGAATCTTGTAGTTCACCTCATCCACTTTTTTGACCACTTCATAAGGCCCTTGCCACTTGGTGAGGAATTTACTTTCGACTGTAGGGATCAATACCAGTGTAATGTAGAAGGAGTGGGGAGTAGAGTAGGAGCGGTGCAGCTCAGGGTCACCTGGGCCAGTGCTGCACGGAGTTTTAAGACGTCTGTAGTCTTCAATTAGATAAAAAATGAATTCTCCAGCAGACAGCCAACAGCTGTTGAGAAAGGATTTGCCATCCGAAACGCGTCCAGTGTTCCCCTCCTCAACATTGTTTGTTTTTTATGCATGGTCTGATGCACCAATAAAAGCAATTTATGAAGATTTGGCTGTCTGCTGGAGAATTCCCTTTTTATGATACCAGTACACAATCACCAGGACTGCACTGTCTCACCCTTACGGAGCGGTTATACACCCTTGTTTGCGCCTCTTGCGCTCGGAGCAGATTTTCTCTTACGATGGGCATCACCTTGGCGATTCTCGCCTGCATCTGAGCGACATGCTCCACGACACTCCAGTGGGGGGGTCACCTCTGCTTCCCACGTCTCTTTTGCTATGTCCAAGGGGCCTCGAGGATGACGACCTTACAAGAGTTCAAATTGAGAATCCCGTTGAAGCCTGGGGAACCTCTCTGATAGAGAACATCAGATATGGTAGGAGACTGTCCCAGTTTCGACCGTCTTTCTCGACCACTTTCTTCAGCATGGACTTCAACGTTTTGTTAATCTCTCCACGAGGCCATCTGTCTGCGGATGGTACACTGAGGTTTTCAATTGGGTTATCTATAGTGCTTTACACACATAAAGGGGGTTCCTTGATCTGTGAGGATCTATTTTGGAAGTCCCGTTGTAGAGAAGATGTGCACCAATTCTCGGGCTATATTTTTAGCAGAGAAATTTCTCAAAGGTATCGCCTCCGGGTACCGAGTCGCATAGTCCAGAACTACTAAGATGTACTCGTGGCCTCTTGCAGACTTGACCAGGGGGCCCACCAGATCAATAGCAATTCGAATAAAGGGCACTTCTATAATTGTTAAAGGCACTTGCTGACTTCGGAAGTGAGCAACAGTGGCGGTCAACTGGCAGGTGGGACACACCTACAATAGTCTACAATCTCCCGATGACACCCAGGCCAATAGAACATCCGAAGGATCCGCTCCTGGGTCTTATCTACCCCTAGGTGACCACCCAGGACATGAGAATGGGCCATGTCTAGTACTTTGCATCTACAGGGCCCTGGAACCAACAGCTGTTCTATTACCTCACCTCTCACCTGGGTAACCCGATATAGCAACTCCCCATTTACTGCGAAGTGAAGGAATCTGGTGTCAGGCCCTGGCTCCTGGGAAACCCTGTTTATAACAGTCACATTTCCAAAGGCCCCTTTCAGTGTCAAGTCCCTCATTTGAGCAGTCCCAAAATTCCCGCTGGATGTCATCAACTCTGGGAAGTTGGCTTCGTAGGACTCCGGCTCATCCTCGTCACCGAGCAATACACCCAGGGGAAACTCATCTGCCTCATGCATCGGCAAGGTCTCTTGGTGCTGACTGTCCTTTCCAAGGACCCTTGGACACCGCTCCCTTTTCCCACATGTCCCAAAACAAAGTAACGCCCCGCCCGGTAATCACCGGGAGCAGTAAGCCTTCCATCACCCGACTTCATGTGACTTGGTCCCAGTTTGTTTTTATGGTTGCAATAGCAACGGGGTAGTTCTTGGCATCTTGGCATGGATACAGTGGACACCCACCTTTTTACAAGGTATCATTCAATGGGGAAGTGTGGCCCTCACCAGGGTCACCAAACTTCCGGAGTCCAATAGTCCCGTTACTTGTGCCCCATTCACTTCCACAAGACATGCCTGCGGGCCCTCTCTGGGTTCGCTGTCAATGCTGCAGACCGGGTAAGCATAATATGAGGAGCGCCGACCCGAGCAACAGTCCATTCGCTCAGTAGTCAGGGGACAACGGGCGGCTACATGACCAGGGCCTTGAACCACCAACAGATTAATGGTCCAGTTGGAGGTTTTGTTACGCCTCCACTTGCCCCTTGGGGCCTTGGGCTCCCTCCACCCGTGGCTCTATTACCCTTCCTTTGGGTGTCGGACACTGTACCTCCCAATTTGTAGCTGGCAAGTCCATTGGCTTCCCCAGGGTACTCTCCACCACCTGGTACCTCTCCACCAGTCCCACCAGGCCACATTCTGGGGGTCACCCTGAGCAACTCAGGTTTGCACTGGATTCGGGAGGGCGTGCACAAATCTGTCCATTACCACTCGCTTCCACCGCTTGCACTGGTGTGGAGGATACTGACTGCAGCCATTTTTGCATGAGATGTAGCAAGACAAACATCACGGGTTTGTGGCCATGCTAGGCCCTTGATGAACTCGCTGAGCTTTAACAGTCAGAGTTACACCCAGGCGTGCTAAAATCTCAGTCTTTAGCTTCCCATACTCCCGTTATCCTGCAAAGCAGGTCATAGTAAGCTTTTTGGGGCTCTCCCGTTAAAAATGGCGCCAACAGCTCCGCCCACTGTCCCGGTGGCAGTTTTCTCGCTCTGCGACCCTCTAAAAAATCGTGAAAAAGGCTTCAACATCATCCCCCGGGGTCATCTTTTGGAATGCCCGTTTTACCGCTTCCTGATAAGGAATCTTCATCTGGACCTTGGGATGGGCCAGCTGCCCTTGCACGGAGTACCTCAGTCAGGAGTTCCTGTTGCTGCTCCCGCTGCTGCTGCAATTGCTGCATCAAGAGTTTGTTTCCTGTTGCGCAAGGTGTTGTTGGTGTTGCTGCTGCTGTTGGATCTGCACCAAGTGCTTAATCAGGTCCTCCATGCCATCTGACTGTGTTTGCAGGCTTGTGGCTGCCTTCACCCAGGACATACAGGTCGTTTGTAGTGAATACGGGCGCTTCCTGGGGGTCTATACCCGAATTCTCCACCAAGTGTGATAGAGTCACTGACAGCTGACAATTCCAGGTAGACACAGGAAGCCTTGCCAGGTTTATTGCTGTCATAAACTATATGCACACAACCAAACTGAGGATCAGCTATTTAGGCTCAGAGCTGCACACCGTGCTTTGCTGCACTCCAAAACTCACACCAGAGAAGAAAAAAAAAACAGAGGTGAACATTTAACTTCTCGGACCTCACCTCAGGGAGCGAGGGACGTGGTGAATCAGCTCCAGCTCACATAACAGAGATCATCAACCTGGCTGACACATATCTCCCATCACTTACGGTACCAGTAATCATATTACAGCGCATTTTTCACTTTAAAAAAAAGCACGTGGAGCAGTTTAACGGTAACATAGACATTCATAAATTACCTCAAATGCATGTAAAATTTGTTACTAGACATAAATGTTAATCATCATGGCACACAGAATATAAATCTATTCAAAATGTTTATTAAAACCCACATTTATCTGATGAAAAACTATTTTTTAAATTAGGATAATACTATGATTTTGTTTCAGGATCAAACCCAGGAAAAAGAATCTGCAGAGACCAGTGACAACCCATGTGCACTACCTTGATAGTGAATAGAATCCCATGAATAACCATTTGTGTTAGAGAAAGGAAGAGTGCAAGAATTTAATTGTGTATAAAATAAGAGAGAACCGGGTTAAATTTCTACCTCAAATTCATACATATTATTCAAATGAATGTAATAGTCTCATGTGCCACTTGAATTAGTGATTTTAAAAATGCTGAATTTGCGTAGTGTCATTAATTACCACGTTAAAAAGAAATGATAAATAAAAAAAGTTATAAACAAGGACTTCACTGTGATATCTGAATTAGTTTGTGATTTATTACAGAATGTCTACTCGAGAGGAAAAGTGCTAGTATGGAATTTACTATTAAAACATTATACTACCAATAATTATTCCAAATGCTTAGTTAATGATCTTTAAATGTTTAGTTATTCCCATATTGATGTATCCAATAAAACCATAAAATTGATATATACACTATCCATTATTGTGGTTGGCTTACATTAAACTCTATACAATACATTATATATATATATATATTATATAAAACTTTATTTCAAAAACATCATATATAATAAAAGCCGAAGGCCACTTCCGGAATACTACTTCCGTGATGGCCTGGACCCATGGTCCTGAGATGTCACCACTGCGCGGTCCCCCGGCTACAAGGAGCGGCGGAGGAACGTTCCGCTCTCAGAAGTTCCGTCCGCCCTCCAGCCTCTCCCCTCCACCCACCACCGTACCTTATCAGGGGGGGCAGGGGGGCCGAGCGCCCCGTGCCCCAAGCCATGAGGGGCCCATTGCCCCCACCCCCTGGGGACCCCGTGCTGCCAGCCGCCCGCCGCGCGCCCGGAGAGGAGGGAGGACGGGACTTCCTGTCCGTCACCTCTGCCCGCCCCTCATCTCCTCCTACACCAGCCGCACGCCGCCCGCGGTGAGTCTGCACATACCCAGCTATGCCTCTGCCCTCCAGCCTCTCCAGCCTCCCCTGCCCTCCAGCCTCCCCTGCCCTCCAACCTCCCCTGCCCTCCAGCCTCTTCAGCCTCCCCTGCCCTCCAGCCTCTCCAGCCTCCCCTGCCCTCCAGCCTCTTCAGCCTCCCCTGCCCTCCAGCCTCTCCAGCCTCCCTTGCCCTCCACCCTCCCCTGCCCTCCAGCCTCCCCTGCTCTCCAGCCTCCCCTGCCCTCCAGCCTCTCCTGTCCTCCAGCCTCTCCTGCCTCCCCAGCCTCTCCCCTCCCGCCTCCGCTCTTCCCTCCAGCCTCCGCTCTCCCCTCCAGCCTCTCCACTCCAGCCTCCGCTCTCCCCTCCAGACTCCGCTCTCCCCTCCAGCCTCTCCCCTCCTGCCTCCGCTCTCCCCTCCAGCCTCCGCTCTCCCCTCAAGCCTCCGCTCTCCCCTCCAGCCTCCGCTCTCCCCTCCAGCCTCCGCTCTCCCCTCCAGCCTCCGCTCTCCCCTCAAGCCTCCGCTCTCCCCTCTAACCTCCGCTCTCCCCTCCAGCCTCCCCTCCAGCCACCGCTCTCCCCCTCACGCCTCCGCTCTCCCCTCCAGCCTCTCCCCTCCCGCCTCCGCTCTCCCCTCCCGCCTCCGCTCTCCCCTCCCGCCTCCGCTCTCCCCCTCCAGCCTCTGCTCTCCCCTCCAGCCTTCGCCCTCCAGCCTCCGCTCTCCCCTCCAGCCTCCGCTCTCCCCTCCAGCCTCCGCCCTCCCTTCCAGCCACCGCTCTCCCCTCCAGCCTCCCCTCTCCCCTCCAGCCTCCCTCCAGCCTCTCCCCTCCAGCCACCGCCCTCCCCTCCAGCCTCCACTCTCCCTTCCAGCCTCTCCCCTCCAGCCTCTGCTCTCCCCTCTGCCCTTCGCCCTCCCTGTCCTCTGCCCCCAGCCTCCCCTGTCCTCTGCCCTCCAGCCTCCCTGTCCCTGCCCTCCAGCCTCCCCTGTCCTCTGCCCCTCAGCCTCCCTGTCCTCTGCCCGCCAGCCTCTGCTCTCCCCTCCAGCCTCTGCTCTCCCCTCCAGCCTCTGCTCTCCCCTCCAGCCTCTGCTCTCCCCTCCAGCCTCTGCTCTCCCCTCCAGCCTCCGCTCTCCCCTCCAGCTCTCCCCTCCCACCTTCGCTCTCCCCTCCCGCCTCTCCCCTCCAGCCTCTGCTCTCCCCTCCAGTTCTCCCCTCCAGCCTCTGCTCTCCCCTCCAGCCTCCCCCTCTCCCCTCCCCTGTCCTCTGCCCTCCAGCCTCCCCTGTCCTGTGCCCTCCAGCCTCCCCTGTCCTCTAGCCTCCCCTGTCCTCTGCCCTCCAGCCTCCCCTGTCCTCTAGCCTCCCCTGTCCTCTGCCCTCCAGCCTCCCCTGTCCTCACCCCTCAAAGCCTCCCCTGTCCTCACCTCTCCTTACCCCTCCAGCCTCCGCTCTCCTCACCCCTCCAGCCTCCGCTCTCCTCACCCCTCCATATGCAATGTACAGTATGTGTATATATGTGTGTATGTAGTCACTTCCCTCACTTTGTCCGCACACATACACACACAACACACACCACACACAACACACTTCGCTATACTTACCACCGGCCCTGCATCAGCCGCCTAGATCCTCAGTCGACATGTCGCCACCTCTCGAACTACTGGATCCAATATAGCGTCCAAGAAGTCTCCCCAAACTTCCCGAACACCATATTGGATCCAGTCGTCCACGGCGCTGCGCTGACCACTCTGCCCACGGCGCTGCCCTGCCCACTCTGCCCACGCCACTGTGCTGACCAATCTCACCGCACTCACTGCTAACCACTGAGCCACGGCACTCACTGCTAACCACTGAGCCACCGCACTCACTGCTAACCACTGAGCCACCGCACTCACTGCTAACCACTGAGCCACCGCATCATGCTAACCACTGAGCCACCGTATACCTGCTACCCCTGAGCCACATGTATACACACAATTCATTTCACCGCACTCCCCTAACTATTAGTAAATAAACTATATATGGATTCTAGACTACCCGATTCTTTAGAATCGGGCCGCCATCTAGTTAAAGCATAAAAGGACTATCTAGAAGATGACACAATGAAAAATTTCTGAGTGATCCTGCCCCTTCTCAAAGAGAGAAAAAGCCAATAATATAGTTTTAGAACTTTTTTATTATTTATTTCTTTGTAATGTGTTAATAATGACACTATGCAAAATTTAGTTTTTCAATATCACTAAAGCAAGTGGCACATGAGATTATTACATTCATTTGAATAATATACGAGTTCGAGGTAGAAACTTCACCGTGGACTTAACTTCTTCATCCGAGAGCTGCTTAACTATAAAATTTCTCCATTTGGCAAAAAACTCAGGCATTAGTTTGTCAATGCTAAGGCCCTGTTACACGTTTCAACATCGTTTCCGACATCATTCAAAAGCGACGTCAGGAACGATGTTACAACGACATCATTGTTGCGTCGTAGCGTGTAAATGCATGATTCAACGATAGTTGTTCAAGTCGGAGTTGACAGGTTTTCCTGCATGCAGGAAAACCTGTCAATTTCAAC